>ARYC01000358.1:0-92933 GCA_000711775.1 Oxytricha trifallax | reverse complement strand
ATAAAGTAGATGGTAGATACTAATGCACTACCTGCATGAAGTCTTATACGCACTCAGCTAAAGTAAAGAGACATATGCAAAAGCATCATCGAAGCGAATTCCTGATTAAAGATGAGGAAACTTAAAAGCTTGTACCTGCTAAAAGAAAAAATAACTCTCATGATTCACAAATAGAGTAGTAGGAGAGACTTAAGAAATAGAAGCGGTTTGAGTCAATGAACCAACCAGCAAATGGTATGTGTATTGCATGCTTATAAGAGAGAGCAATGTATATACCTGCATTAAATGCAGTCGACATAAGCAGCTGTATTGAAAACTATTTGAATATTGACGTACCTAACAAGGTAAAACTTATAGTTGTTGATGAATTCGCATACAAGGTATATCCATTCAAGTATCTCATTAAGAACGAGCAATATTAAAATGAGTTTGCAAATGAATACATAGTACTGAGAGAGGCTTAGAAAAGATAATGCAAGAACTTAGCTAAGCTCGACGGAGTTATACTTGGTCATGGTTTTATTGCTTTGAGACTCAAGAAGTTTGAAATGACTCTAAGAGAGTATCTCTACCATAATAGATATCCTGATGATTTGAATGAGATACTCACAGATATGACTAAGGGTGTGAAAGAGCTCCATGATCTAGGGTATGTTCATAGAGATTTGAAGCCAGAAAATGTAATGCTAAATCTCTGCCCTTTAGAAGTAGTAGTCATAGATTTCAACAGAGCAATAAGACAAGAGATAGTGACTTTAGCTAAGGTTTTAGGCACTCCAGGATACTTCCCTATAAGAGAGAAATGGACAAATGGCTCTGTATAATGGGATGTTTGGGCGGTAGCTGCAATTATCTTAGAGTGCGATATGGAAAGTATGTCATACTTTGGAACAAAACATGAGAAATAATCAATAATTTTGGCTGCTAAACATATTAAGCAAAATGAAATATGCAATGAAATTAAGAAGATAGTTGAGATGGTCATTGTATAAGCTCCAGCATATCCACGATAATCATTGGATGATATACTAGAACAACTACAGACTGCTAAATTCAAGAGGTATCACAAAGATAAGCAGATAAAATTTGTTTGAATTAAGTACAGTAATACTCATTAAATATTCATTAAATTCATAAAAAACATGCGTTTTCTCTACTAACCCCAATAAGACCCCAACTATACCCTACAAATCAAAGCACTTATAAACCTCACTAAGGGGTTTTGGGGTTTTGATTCCTAATCTCTAATGACTTCGAAGAGGTGCAAAAGTTTTCTTTCTGAGGAGAGACCAAGCATAATTTCAACAAATATTTGGGGAAGTTGATGGGAAATAAATTAAAATTGCAAATTAATCAATTCAAATCCTAAATGAGAATCCTGAAATAAAATTAAAATCTCAAAATTATTTCATTTTATTTCATAGATATCGTTAGAAGTTTGCTCGATAAAAACTTGATGAATATTTTTGGGGTGATAATAAGATTAAATATTATTGAAAATTTAAATGAAATAATATTAGCGTTTAGAAGATGAAAAACGATTTTAAAAAGCAGGATAATTTTTACAAAGAAGACGACGTGCATTAAAATGATGATGCTAAAGACTTATCGCTGTCGCTTGAGGCCTCCTTCAGAAATAATTAAAATGATAACAAAATGGATGAGGACTTGGACTTTGGTGGCTTTCTAAATGACCCAGATGAAGTTGCTCTCACTAAACTATATCCTATTATAGTTGTAATAGGATATTAAGGAATTTAATAGGAAATTGGGCTTGAATTGGTGGAATTTATTAAAAGTAAATATACTTAAAGTATCTAGAGACATTACTGCAAAATAAAAATTAGCAAGGCATGTCTATTTTTCAAAATATAGTGCAATTCAGGCCTATGCGCTTATTCCCAGTGTCCGAGCCATTTTCTTAATTATCGTCTTATTTTTGATGTTCTATGTAACAGCACATAAAGCTTGATTTAATTGAAGTATTATCACCATCTATATAAACATCGCTATTTCTTCCTCCACTCTTACTATTGAGATTTCTCTTGCTATTACTCTGCTTCTAGCTTCTGCTTGTTTACTGTTAATCTTTCACTCCGTTCTATTGATCAATATCGTCTTCAGGATCATTTTTGGAGAATTCTTGGAACTCCTTGAGGAAGCTCATGTGAGCTATATCTGGCTGCACTAGGTTCTTATTTAAGATGTGTTGATTATTAGCGTACTCTACTTCATGAAAGTCATCCTCCACATGAGCATTGTTCGGGCCTGCTTTTTATCCTTATTTAACCTGGGAGTCTCTGACTTAAGAAGCTTCCTCCTCAGAGATCAAATCTGCTTGGTTTAGGGCTTCATTTAAAGGATCTTCACTTTGATTTTAATCATCAATATTGCCATCTAATTAATCTCTTTGTGGATTAGTGAGAGCAACTAGACATTTAACTTTAAGAATTAGTGAACAAATTAAATTTGATTAATATTATAATTTACTTTTCTATCGAAAATATGATCGAAAATAAAAGAGAAATGACTCATAAGAAAACTTAGAGTCAGGCTCATTTCATTGCTCCAAATATTCTACCAGCCTAGCATTACCAAATGGAAAATCATCTATAAGTATTAGACCAAGAGTATAATGGGTAAGATTCTTTTATACTTAATTTTCTAGTAAAAAATAGAGGTTTATGTCTGGTCATTCTGCAGGTGGATATCGAGTTGGAGACAATAATAGTTCTGGCGAATAATAGCGATAATGCTAGTTGTTAGGCTAATTCATGGCGTTCAATAATTAAGACAGAAAATCGTCTGAGGTAAACTCAATGGATTTAGCAATCAATAAGTGAAACTTTATTGCAAGGAATAACCTCAGATTAAATGCTCTGATTTCTTCGATATTACTCATAGCTCAACTATTCCCAATATTTATGCCGTGGTATGGAGACCCTAATTATGAATAAGATTAAGCTTTTCCAATACCATAACCAGGAAATATAATGAGTAGATACCGAAAGAAATCTCAAACCTACTTAATTTTCTCGCTCTTTTCAGTATTTGTGAATAATGAGTGGATGACTATATCAGAATTCATAGATCAAGGATGCCCATTCGTAATGAAAGGGGGCTATGAATGTCTTCAATACGCAGGTTTTCAATATGCTTCGATAGGTGTAAGTCATTTTCATAAAATGTTTAAGCTTAATTTTTGAAGGGGAGTATCTTGCACTTAAATTGACTTCGCTTGGTTTTCAAATCAATAATATTATTGCCATGATTTAAATCAGCATGCAAAGGAGACACTGCAATAAAAAGGTATGAATCTATAAAACCATTTTTATGAATTATATAGAGAGGGAAAATAGGAGCCTTACTTCTGGGTGCAGGTATAATGTTTTGGTTAGTTTGTAGCGGATGCTTTAGAAATATTAATTAATTTCATTATCAATAAATTAATAATCATTTTGATCAAAATTGCTTGAAATTAAGAAGTTAATGGAAATCAAATGTATATATAAACTGTAAAAACTCAACAATTATTCAAGACTAATTTTTAATTTAAGCATCACCTAAACATCTTTACGCCGACCTCCTTTCAGTACTTGGCTTAGTAGATTCTTAAGATGTTAATAGTTTATTTTTAAGCTGATTTTCATTATACAATTCAAGGTGTCTCTAAACATCTTTCATATCAATAGGATATATACTCTTGTGCTAAACCTATTCCTCCTCTTAGAAGTCTTTTTCCATCGAGATAATATTCTAATCGTTATTAATCACTTATTCATCTCCATGCGGTTCTGTTTCCTGATCATCATTCATTTATTCGTCTGGCTTTTAATTAGCATCTGTTTTAGTAGTATTTTGATTTTCCTAATAGTTTGCCTTTACTGGCTCAACGACTTATAGGTCCATCAATTCATAATCATCGTTGAAGCACTCTATTGGATCTGGCTAGAAATTCATAAATTGCTGCTACATCATGCTGTTACTATTAGACTTACTGCTAATTTGTTCTTCCTCTTGATATATAAGAGCCTATTAAATCTGTTCTTATTCCTATGAATGTTTCTAGCGAAGATTAGTGAGACTAATTGGACTATCATTCTCATTTTCTCTATCTGAGAAGCCATAGTCAGAGTGATTATTACTTTTGAATCTTGGCGATGACTATCCAGAAGATAAAATCAAATAAATATAAAAATAGTTGTTCATCTCTAATTGATGGTGCCTTGGACATCATAATGTCTCTGTTTGTAATTGATGGTGATATGTTATTCTATTTGTCAGCTTTGTGAATTCTATCAAGCATCTTACGTTTCTTGCAATAAGTTATCATACTTATTTCAGATATTCGAGATGCTTTTCCCAGATCTTAATTATCTTGACTGCTTATAGAGAATTATTTTTGTATCGTGTTTTTCATCAAAGACTATGGAGATCCTTGACTACTGCTCACTGCCTCACTGAAACTTGAAATGCTTCTTTTCCCATCTTATTAATGAGGATGGTGATTGGCATGTACTGTTGTCTGATTTATACCTTTTTAATGCTTCACTCCTTTTCTAAGCTTCAACTTTTTCCTTCTATCAGCTGCCTTTTTAAGCAGCTCCTCTATCCTATTTAATGTTGTCTCAATCTCTGCTTATTCTGAAATATCAGTTGTCATTGTTTTTAGAGTAAAAATTTTATTCTCTTCATCAAAAGTTTAAGTAATCAAAGAACCATCTTTCTTTAGCCTATGCCTAAGTTTTTTATCAAAAAGTAAGTAGTTCAAAGTTCTTTCATTTAAAAGCTGTTTATTAACTTCCAGGAGCAATTTAATAGTTTTAAGTATTTTTTGAATTTTGGACATCTGATAATCATGATTTTAAGCATTTTAAATATACTACTCATTAAAGTTTACAAAGGCTTCTCCCTCGTTTTCAATGTATTCTTCTATTATTTTGTAAGAATTTTATAAGACTCTCTTCTTAATTGTCTTTTCTTAAAGAATGTCGAAGTCTAGTTCATATGGCATAGCATCATCTTCTTCATCAATATGAAAAAACTTTATTTACATGAGGTTTTTAAGGTATTATATATCAGATTCTAACTTATCATTCTTATCAGTTTAATTTGAGTTTTAAGAGTTACCACTTGAGTTTTATTGCTTGTTTTAAGACTATTTCCCTTTGTTATGGTTTTTCTTATTTGGTAAGGGGTTATTAAAGGGAGCCACAATCATGCCAATAAATGGTTGTTATGACTGACTAAATTATTTTTGATACATCGAGTGATTCTCAACGTCTACTTAACTAGGGCTAGGCTCGAAGAAGGGATGGCTGTGATACCAACCAAGATGCTACTACTGTCGATTATCCATGAATTATCTCTGTTCTTAACTAAAATTGATAAAAATTAAGAAACTTACGCAGATTCAGCGCACATCTCCACGTTCTTTTCTAAATCTTTCAACCCATCATTTCCGTTTTCATATTCTTTCTCTGTTTTCAAGGGGTATGCTTCTGAAATCACCATACATTGACGCTTTTTTCTTTCACTATATTTGTAGTATCCACCCATAAACCCTATAATTTCATTTCTAAGTAAGTGACTGTGAACAAGAATCAAAATTAAAGCTGAAGTTGTAATGTAGAGTTTCAATTTTTAAGGGTTTTCATCTCCATATTTAATGCATTCTACAAGCTGATGATTAGTGTATTGATTTATTGACCTATCACTTCGACTAAAATGAGTTAGTTAATATTTAAACTTACAATGAAAAGTAGGCTGGCTTCTTATAATAATATGAATACTAAACGTTTAAAATATTAATTTTATAATCACTCTCTTCGGCCTAGAATATGCAAGTCCTAAACTTTTCTACTCAATTTCTTTTCTTATGCTATCATTTTACTTTTCTGCCTCTATTACTTTTGGTCTTTCACTACTTTTTTGCTAAACATTTTCATTTTTTATTTTTGGAATTTCCTGTTTCTTCAATTATACTGGACTCTGAATTTTCTCTTCATTTACAAATCTCTTGGTAATAAAAGGCTTTTTAAATTGATTTGGTTTTTCAATCTTTTATACAGATTGCTGTTTTAAGTTTAAAGTCTTCATTACTGTACTTTTAAAGTTAGATGAATCCTTAAACTTCTTTACTTTTATGATATTTAAAATTGGCTTACTTGGACTTAGCGTTTTTTACTACTCTTTTTTCTCTTAAATAATTTAAGTTTTATCATTTATTACTGCAATAGGCTTAAATGATAGTAATTTAAGATTTTGCTTGTTGATTTTTATTATCATTTTATGGTCGTCTTATTCAAGGATTCTTACGTCTAAGTTTAAAGGCAAATTACTTGTATCTCTGATAGGCTAAGGCTAATTTTAAACTTTCTATTCTTCTTTCTCTTATTTTACTTTAACTTCTACTTTATCAATTGGTTCAGGGTTTTTACGTTTTTAAGGAATCTATTTTGTACTTAAATCTTAAGTTTAGGAGACTTTCTAAGTCTATTGTTTCTCCTCAATAAAATTCTTATACCTTTCAGTTTTCTTAATTTGTCGTTTCTCTTATTGAGTTATAGTTTGCTATTTATCACTGGGAATACTATTCTTATCACTAAATTGTTCGCTTGACTGAGATGAATTGCTGACCACTTTCCCTGAGCTGTCACTATCCTCATTATGCAAAGAGTTTTATGAACTACTTGAAGATTTTGAAACTTTTCTTTGCTTACTAGGGGGTAGTTGCTTTAAATTTCTATTATTACTTACATCTTCAGGTTTCCTATTTACTGTGTATTGATTGTTATATCTCCTAACTTTAATCTCCCCAACTGTAGAAGTTGTATTTGTATTTTTAACATTCTTTTGATGTTTGTTACATATTTAGAGATTTTTACTATGATTCTTCTAGTGATGTGAATCATGATTGCTGCAATTGCAATAATCTCAACTACTTTTTTAGTCTTATGTACTCTTAGTATCTTTGTGGTTTTTTAACTGTACATTTTACGAATCTTTTTTCTGAGTATTTTATGAAGTGCTATATTCTAGAAATCTGCCTGATTTATCTCTTTCTCTGCTTTTATTTTGTAGGTTTTAAATGGACAACTAGAGATTGCTCTTACTATCTTTAGTGTTTTTGCTTGATGTCTGGAATTTATCCTGCTACTTTTACGACCTGTGACTTGATTGAGACAGCATTAAGGAAGTGACTGTAAAAATGTGTAACTTTTTAGATAAAATTATTATAAAAAGTTTAAATCAAATCCCTCCAAAACAATAAATGGAGTAGTACTGGAGAATGAGTGTGATAATTTAATTATAGAAATCTCTAATTAAAAAATTAATGTTCATCATAAGCTTCAAATAAAGTAAAAAGCAATAATATTATTAATAAAATTGACTATTCCTCATAAAAAATTTACAAGTAGACTTATTTTATTCGTATTTGTGTCTAAGTTTTATCTTAAAATTTTATTGTGTTTGTTTTTGTATCTAATTATTCTATGTTCATAAGTTAAAAATTTTTCAGCAGCCTATTCCTCCATGGCATCCAGCGTTACACCCATAACCATTACTTTACCTTTATATTTTATTTAATTCTTTATGAAATATATATTTATATGATACCTTGTATAATAGTTAATGAGGCTGACTTTATCGAATTCATGCTGCCAATGATTATAATGAAAGCACAGCAAGAACATCACTATTAGAATCACGAAGTCCAAAAGTGGGCTAATTAATAGATACTTAATATTTCTAGATGTTTTAATTTTAGAATAAAACAATGATTGATTTTGGAATATTCTAGTATATTATAAAACTTAAAATTTAAATTAATATGGAGGACTCAGTTAAAAAGTGCAAAAGGTATCTATCAATCAAAGACTCTATATTTTCAAATAATTCTAATTATTTCAATAATCTTAACAAATAAAATAGACCTGGCTGTGCAAAGAATTATAGAGAGTCAGAGAACACTGGAACAGATTGCAAATTCCACAGTGGAAAGGTAAATTAACAATAGTCTTAATTTGTATATAAATTTGATTACTTATAGCCAATCTTCCATGATCTTAAGAAAGGGTGGTCATGCTGCCAGGTAATTGTGTACGAGTGGACTGAATTCGAAAAGATAGAAGGTTGCTGCACTGGTAAGTCACACATAATTTTCAATTTTAAGACTAATGAATTAAGTCAATCCATAGTAAAAATGTCTTTTGTTAGGACCTCACACTGATGAGAAGTAAGATGATGAGTTCTGGAGATCAAGCACAGTCTAACATGCAACAAATGGTTAGTATTATATCAATAAAATGTCAAATATAGCTCTTGAGAAGGAGGAAAAGAAGTAAGTGAAGACTGCTGAAGATTTCAATCGTGAATAAGAAGCGAAGAAGAAGTAGGAAGAGGAGGCCAAGGCTGCATAAGCTTTATAGGAAACCCCAAAACAACCAGTGGTAAGTTAATCATAATTTTATATGTCATTATTTACTGCTAATATCTAATTACTGAATTGGGAAAAAGATTTAAATTCTTCAATTTATAGCTCTCCAAAGAAGGAAAGTTCATATGCGCCAACAAGGGATGTGCAAAGCGTTCATTCATGCCAGAGGAAAACAGTGATGACGCCTGTGCTTATCACTCAGGAGAAGCTGTGTTTCACGATTTGAAGAAATATTGGTCATGCTGCCAAAAAGTAGCTTATGATTGGGATGATTTCATGAAACTCCCCACTTGCCAGACTGGACCTCATCAGATGAAGTATAAGTGAAATAGAAAATAGATTTTAGGCACTTATTGAAACTTACAAAGAATTAAATTTGGAATATAAGTCATAAAAATTTAAGCAAATTATCTTTTCTGTATAAAGCGCTATTACAATAAGTCATTCTGAATAAAATTCTTTGAGACAAATAAAGATTAATTGATAATTTTACCTGATAAACTTTATTATTATAAAACATGAAAGATTAAGCGAACTTGTTTAAAAAAGTTAATGTTTTAGAATTTACCCAAAAAGAGTAAAATGCTCTAAAATCTCAATTAATTTAGGGTAAAAATACACAGTTAAATAAGAAAATCAGCGAATGATTAGGAGGGCTAAGTTAAATAGCGACTTATTCTTAGCTTAAAACAGTAGTTAAGAAGCCTATTGTTTAAAATGATCAGGCTAAATCAAGAACTAATAAGAACTCTTACTTTAACACTAAACCCTGAAAAAACTTATTTAAAAAGTGTTCAAATTTTTTACTTCAAAGTTTACTTAGTAATCATTAAATAACCCGATATATAAATTAATCTCATAGAGTTCTCAATAAGTAGGTTTGACCACAAAAACTAAAATACCTTTGTAAGATTTTTCAGCTTAAAAGCGCAAGTAAAACGACCTCACAAAATCAAAGCCCCTTTATTAAAATTCTTCAACTTCAAAAGCTTAAACTAAAAATTTACCTTACACAGCAATTAATCCTGGCTTAGGATCTGGTGGTAGATAATAAAAACAATAATGGAAGATAGATACTTAAAAATTTTCGTCAAAAACTGGAATTTTATCTCCTAACGTTGAATTTGAAGAAAGTAGTTTCTCTTAGCTTCATAATAGAAATAGAATGTTCTCAATGAGCACCAATATAAAAGATATGTAGAATACTATGAGTTAGATTAAATCAAGAGCTTAGTCTAATAATTATGGTTAAGACTTAATCTCAAAAGTTGGTCACAGCTTTGGGAAGGATTAGCTAACTTTTTCTCTATGCTAAAGTAATAAACACGATGAGGGATCAAGCTAAACTCATGGAAAATTAGGTAGTGACGATTCAGTCTCTTAGCAAACTGATTCCGACGCCTTTATGACTAATAATGTCCGATTTTCCTAAGTTAATGATAAAATAGGCAGTATTACACCAATTGACAGGAGTCAATGCTAATATACACCATAGCCTGAAAGAAATATAATAGATGGGCTCAATAAGAAATCATAAAATCATTTTCATTTCAAATTCAATCAAGCCACTTAAAGTTAATTTATTTTTATTATGACTGAGGGAGCTGAGGATTTAACACCAAATTGTAAAAAAATGTTTCCCTAAAGTCATATGAAATTTAATAGAGATGAGGAAGTAGATGAATTTCAGTAAGATGAGGACTATGAAATATTCAGCATCAGGTCTATTTCAAAAAAGTATCCTCACTATCCAGAATCGAATTTATCACTAAACTTTATGAGCTTAGGTGGATTTGCTTCTCCCCCATCTGACTTGAAAAATAATCCAGAGTAAAGATTTAGCATGGTGCTCTAGCAAGTTGAGATCGATGAAACTACAGATTTCCTAAGGGAGATAAAAGAAGATAACAACGAAATTTTTACTACTCATGGCTAAATAACAGATCGTAAATTCTAAAAAATAGATACTTTAACTGACTAAAACAATCAACAAATGCTAGAGACAGATGAAATAGGCAGTCAAGATGATGAACCATAGATATTTCAATCTCATAAACCATATTCGCACTCTTTTAATATGACTTCACTTATTAAAGTTATAAAAAGAAACAGCGAATATACTGGAAGCAGGCTTTAAACAGTAAGTATTTTTCATATTATGCAATACTAATAATTTGACAATTGGGACAATAAACTTATGGAAATACTAATATCTTTTGATTTTCAAGTTTAATAAAATATTTATTGACAATAAACAATTATAGAACGAGACTACAATCTGTAAAGATAGGCAATTTAAAAACAAACCACCAATTGCTTCATAAAGTTTGCAAAAACTTAGAAGTGCTCACTATGAATAAAATTCCACTGATCTGACTTCTACACCAGTCAATATCAAGGTAATCTAATAAAATCATAACTCAATTTTTAGTCTAAGTATCTCAAGAAAATGAATAGTGCCGAGTCCTCTAGAGTTAATAGATTGCTAAACCGCAGGACTCAAGCATCAAGCAGCAGCTAGAATGTTAATTAAATTTCAAATTTGAGTAAAATTTCAATTATACCATTATTTCATTTTAAATGTGGTCTAATAACATATCCCTAGAACATTTTCTCCTGAAATTTCAACATTTAAAAAGTAATAAACCTCATACTACCCAGACTTAATTGACCATGATTACTAAGAAAAAGAAAGCCAATAAAATCAAGAAAAATTGCTTCAAGTGGAATAATAGTACACAGATTAAATTTAGAAGATACAAGATATCTAAAATGAAAACATGCGTCTTAATTACTTCATTAAATCTTTGAGTAGAAAGAAAGTTAACTTCAAGTTTCACTATGATTTGCTCACATAGAAAAATAAACTTTAGAATTTAAAGAATAGTATATAAATTGATTAATTCCCACCTACATTTTTTAATTCATTTTAGTAGTCTTAGGACATAGATAAACTATTTACTAAATATTGCAGATAAATCTAATAATAGTAAGATTAAAATAATTTGAGTGTTTATATTTCAAAAAGCAAAGATAAATATACTATATGTTGGAATACTATTTCACAATAAGTAAATAGTAAAAATAGAAATTAGTTTGAATATTAATGGATATCTGCTAAAATATTAAGAAGATCCTCCAATCTAATTATAATAAATAATATGTTAAAGTTATCACAAGTCTATTTTTATATTTATAATGGCACTATTTATCAACCCAAACACATTTTTTTTAATTTATAAAATATTAAAGTCTTGATCTTCGCAGGTCTTATAGCCTTGCCTCTAAAAGCAGTATATTCATTTTATAATGTTTATAACCATTCTTATGATAGGGGTTCTTGTAAGACAAAGCCGGCACAGATCTATTCCTTCCCAATCCATGGGATCCAAGTAGTTTTGCAAATGTTGACAGAATTTAAACCACACATTTCGCTCTCGATATCTCTGTAGACTTTGATAAGTCTTCCATCCTTGGAACCAACACCCTAGATTTGACTGCCGCCTAAGATGGAATCTCTGAAGTTGTTCTCGACTATCAAGGCATTTTGAAATATAAATATTTTATTTACATAAAGCATGACCATCTCTAAAGTAGAGCTAGCTGATGGAAAGGGTAGATTTACCGAGACCAACAATTTCGAAACTCATGACGACTATAACCTAGGTTCAGCAATGAGAATCTTCTTTACTGACAGTAAGTATGAGCCTTTGTTTAACAAATGCGTATATTTGAATCTGATAGATTACTAAATTATTTTTAGAGCTTGCTAAGGGTGCCACTACTCAAATAAGATTAACTTACGCAACCAATAAAGACGCTGAGGCTATCAACTGGTTGACCAAGGCTTAAACCTCAACTGGAACACTTCAGTACTTGTTTACTTAATGCGAGCCAATCCATTGTAGATCAGTCGCTCCACTTTAAGACTCACCATCAATTAAGACTACCTACTCAGCTAAGGTTACCGTCCAAGCTCCATATGTGGTCAAGATGAGCGCTAACGAAACTGACCCTGTCACTAACAAAGATGGCACCATAACTTTCGCTATTAAATTTTGTTTTAACTTACAACTTTGAGAATACCATTAAGATCCCATCTTACCTTTTGGCTATTGCTGTAGGTAACTTAGCTTACACCTCGACAGGTACTCGTACTGGTGTGATCGCAGAGCCAGGCAAAGACTTCCTAGACAGATATGCCAAGGAGCTAGAAGACTTGGAGACCTACCTTGACGAGACAGAGAAATGGCTTACTCCCTACATCTGGGGTAAATACACTATATTGATCTTACCTCCATCTTTCCCCTTCGGTGGCATGGAAAACCCACTCTTGACTTTCGCTTCACCTACAATCATAAGTATCATAATTTTAATCATTGTTGGAGATAAATCTCAAGTTTATGTTGCCACTCATGAAATTGCTCACTCTTGGACTGGTAATGACGTTACCTGCAGAGACTGGTCAAACATGTGGCTCAATTTAAAACAGCATAAAACAGATAAATAATTCAATTAATATTCATAAATTTATTTAAAAAATTATGAATGAAGGTTTCACTGTGTTTGAAGAGAGAAAGGTCAGTGGCAAGTTACATACCGAGGAATTCGCAAAGATTGAGTAAAAAATTTAATACGTAAAATATTAATATTTCACTCAAAAAAGATCAAAAGAAGATATTGTGATCAGATAATAAATTAAATTTGAATTATAAATACCTTTGTATAATTAAAAACTTAAAAGGACAGATTCTTATAGTTATTAGATATTTAGCCCTAACCAATGTCTTCCCAGAAACTGTTCATATTTTATTATTTTGCTTTTGCATGTTTTTTAAGCTGCTTAAACTCAGTAAGATACATTTAAATAGTAAAAAATATTTATAGTCATTCCTTTCTCAACCTTAAGATAAGGATTTAACCAATTTAAGCTCATCTTTCCTTAATCCCAAGAAGGTTGATAGGCCTCCCAGAAACCCTCAAGATAATAGTTCATATTCAAATACCAATGAAGTGATAACTACAAAGTTCAAACTATCAATAAAATTATTTAGTTAAAAAAAGGTTTAATTTTAAAAATATCTTATAAAAACTATCAATCAAACTGGATTTTGACAATTCAATAATTTCGGGGACAAACACTTTATTCGTGTAAGCAGTGATTGATGAACCAAAGCAGTTAATTGTTGATATATAAGCTATGGAAATATCAAAAGTTGAGACTGCTTTTAAGGATGATTGAAAATGCTATATTAATATATATTATTTACGATTAATATTATAAATATATTATGATTGCGATGCAGAGGATATACCATTTAAAGAGACAAATTAAATTACAAATTATTATGATTAAGATTTAGGCTCAAGTGCTTTCATAAAACTAGTTTATATAAATAATACAATAATTATGAGTGAGTTACATATAAATGAAGAAAAATTGTTATAATAAATTAATAATAAAAGTTTTTAATTATTGAGAATCGATTACTATTCAAGAATAAATAACCAATCTACGTTAATATTAAATATTAGTAGAAAATCATTCAACGATTAAAACAAAATTATATTCAATAAAATTTCTTATTACTATTAGTATTTTATTTAAATAAATGAGTTTTAGTAGCAATAGAACAAGGTAAGTTAATATTTCATAATTTTAATATGTATAATTGCTTAATATTTGTAAAATTTCAATAATCTTGATGCTTTACTCACTCCTAATACTTATAGAATTGAAAATTGGAGAAAAATTTTGTGTGAGGTTTACTTACAACACATTAAACACAACTAGTTAAGTAGGTTTGAATTGGTTGAATAATTCCCAGACTGCAACAAAAAGATAGAAATATTTCTATACTCAGTGCCATCCTACTCATTCTATATTGGGATTTAATTAAATCATGACAAAAGATATATAGACCATATATCTTAATTCTTTTAAATTAATTAATGATTGCAGATCACTTGCTCCAATGCAGGACACACCTTCAATAAGAGTCTAGTTTACTTTGATAGTGACATCTCCAGGGAACACAGTCACATACATGACAGGTACTTAAATTAAATTTAGTGGTAACTTTGATGGAACGGTAACTTATAAAAATATAATTTTCATCAATAAAGACCGCTTTTACATCAAAGTCTTATATAATTAACAAAATAAGTATAACTTACACATACTCCTCAGGAAAGAAAAATAATTTCCCAATCAACACAATTGCTTTTGTAGTAGGTCATATAAGGTCTAAATTTGTCAAAGATAAAGATTCTATTTTACAAATAACTAATAATAATGTATTTTTAAAAAATTTAAGTCTTATTTGTTAATAAAACATAAATTCTAGAGTAATAGTGTTAAGTGAAAGAGGAGGTGATTATCTAAATACCTACTCATAATTATTGAAAGACAAAAGTGATGAGTACTTGGTTGAAATAGAAAGTTATTTGGGAATTACTAATTAACAATGGAAAGATAATGAAGTGATCTTGGTGTAGCCACCATCTTTCCCATTCGCAGCAGTTAATTATGGCAGCTATTAATATGTATCCCCGACTGTGTTGGTTGATGGAACTTAGTAAATGATTAGATATGGCTTTGCTAAACAGTGGTTTGGGACTTACGTTAGTAATAGAGATTGGTCAAATGCCTGGTTGAATTTAATTTAAATATTTTTTAAGTATTTTAAGTGAATGAAGGGTTTTCGAATTTTGTTGCGAGAAAAGTTCTGTAAAAGATTTAAGGAGTTGAAACTGCTAAGATTAAAATTCATATTAATTTTTATCATTAGACAGTGATTATTTTATTTTTATTGTCCATGAGGTAGTCATTTTGGATTAGATATTTTCAGCATGTGTAAGACAAAGAAATTTATGAAATTAATAATTATTCATGATTCATATCTTAAATATTATAAATGACAGTTATTTTTTACAAATTAGTTTAGATTAATTATGTAATTAATTCAAAAGATTTAAAACTTACTAAAGATTTATGATATATTAAAACTTAATCCGATATTGCTTATTGTATCACTTTTAATTTAATTCAATCAAATTTATTTACTTTATATTTAGTAATTTAAAGTTTTTACGCAAAATTAATTTGTAATTTGTCTTTAAAAGATTTATTTTAGAATATAAGCAAAATGTCAAAATATAATTTTTTTATATAAAACTGCAAAGATTGAGGCTTAACTCGGAGATGTAGATCTTTGGGTTGATATTAACAACTACGGAGTTAGCAGTTCATACTCAAGTTTATACCCCGTTCTTAATGGTCACTCCCCAGATGATTCATTTTCCGAAGTCCCTTATGAGAAGGGTTTCCAATTCCTCACATATTTGGAAAGCTTGGTTGGTGCTGATAATTTCCAAGCATGGATCAGACTCTATATCTTAAACTTCGCTCAACAAAGCATTACTTACCTTGAAATGAAAGCTCACTTCATTGACTGGGTTACAAATACTCTTTATAAAGGTGACTAAAAGAGCATCGATAAAGTTTTGAACGCTATTGACTGGGCTGCTTGGATCCAATAAGGAGGTAAGAACCCACCCGCATGGAACATTAGTTTCGCAACAGATTCAGCTAAGACTTACGAGAAACTTGCTGATGACTATATTACTTTGTAAGGAACTGACCACCCAAAGAACTATGATATCTACCTAAAGGAAACAGACCCACAACTCAAGGTTATTTTCTTGAACAGACTTATTTCCAGACAAAACGAGCTTAACTACAACTTGTTAGTTCTAATTGATGCTGACTACAACTGCACTTGGGATAAGAATCCAGAGATCGGTCAAAGATGGTTACCTCTTGCAATTTTATTATTGATTGGCTTTTAATATATAAATCGCTATGGGCTATGAAGAAGCTTACGGTGACAACTTATCCGGTGCTCATTACTACGTTTCTTACCAAGGAAGAATGAAGTACATCAACCCAATTTATCAACAACTAGTAAGATATGGAAGAAGAGATTTAGCCTACAAATGGTTCTCTGAGTTCCAAAACTTCTATCACCCTATTGCCGTTGCTGGATTGAAGAAAATCATTTTTGCATCTGTCGATGCAGAAGAAGAGAAACTCTTAAACAGAACCATGAAGGCTCTCGCTTCTGGAAGAATCAGATTATGATTAAGAACAGATATGTAAGCAAACAGTTCATTTATGAATTAAAAACAAAACACACAAATCCAATCTTTATTTCATTATTCATTTTATCTCAAATTTTAAGAGTTTAAAGGGAAAATTAAAAATTATAAGCTTTCGTAACAGAAGCCCTCAAAACCCTATTTTCCTAATTTGATCATTTTTCTTATCTGTCATGATTTATTTATCAATTTATTTATGTAATTAAAGCATTTTATAGTATTTTATTTAGAATTGCTATAAAAAATAAAAAAATCTAGTGATTAATCGTAATTTAATTAATTATTATTATCTTGTTATATTAACCCAATTTAATGATTAATATAATTAAGATGTATCATTCTTTTTAGATTTTCATGTTTATTGCTAATATTTATGATTAATATTAAAATTTCCTTAAAAAAATATTAATGATTTAATTAAATATTTTAATTTCATTAACTTTTATTAGATTTCAAGAATCATTTGTTTAAATAAAGCTCTAGGGAATAAATTGCAGAGATCAAATAAATTATTTTTTATGATTGATTATCTTGAAAAATCTTTCATCCTTTTAAATTTTTTTATAAAGATTATGAAAAGATAAAAATCTTAGGAAATTTACTGTGAAACATTACAGATCTTTAGAATAGAGAGAAATGAGTCCAGTTTTTAAGGTCACTGTCATCGTTTGAAATAATAAAAACAATAGGATACTTAGAATTAATCTGTTAATTTTCAAATTCAATGATAACTCACAGTAAGACCTAACAGTAGCTGGAAATTTATGACGCTTACTTGCTATAAACATGTAATTTAAATAGGTTTGAGTTGATCACAATAATCATAACATCCATATCGTAACTTAAACAATAAATCTACATACTTAAACTCATAAACTAACCCCAAACCTCCCATATACTCACTTAAATTATAAATATTTAAACTATAAATCTATTTAAAACCTTCATTGATTATGCCTTTATCTTCTACTTTTATATAATAGAAAACACAACTAAATTATTAAAAGTGAATGTTTAACTTTTTATAAATTTATTTCAAAACTAGTCAAGCTTGAGACTGAATTCATAAAATTATAAATATATAACACAAACTCTTATAATTGCATCTTTACAATAATTTTATTTTTCACGATTGAATTGTTTTTTATTATGTTTAATATCAATTATTTGCTTTAAGATTTAGCATTAAAAAATGCTTATTTTTTTGATTATCTGGAAAAATCAATTAAAAACTGTCAGTTAAATAATATAAGAATAAATTGTAAAGTATTTTTAACAGAATCTATAAAGTAGTTACTAGATATATAATTTAATTATATCAGATTTCTTAATTACATTATCATAGGTATTTATGCTCATGAATCTTTATATATTAATCATATTAAATAATTAAATATGTTTTACCAAAAAGGATTTCTCATCTTACTTTTGGGTGTTGCAAGTGTATTTGCAACTGACCCTGTAATATTTCCATTAATTGTAATATACCATATAGTAGTAGAAGTTTTTATAAGTGTCTGAAACTTAAAATTTCAACAATTTCAACTAATTGTTGCAAAATCTGAAGAAAGGTGGCCTCCCCAAAAACTTTCAAGATAGTACATCCTACTCAAATACTGATGAGATGATAACAACTTAGCTTAAACTATTTTATAATGACTAAATATAAATTTAGTCATTATAATAAATTAACTAGACATTGCTTTGAATTTCAATGATTCAATCATCACTGGAACAAATCTCATGCAATTCAAGTCAGTAGTAGATAAACCAAGATATATTGTGTTGGATTTCCAAGACATCAAAATCACTAAAGTAGAGATTGCTATCAAGAATGGTTAAAATTATATTTGTTTCGTTCTTAAATTAATACAATTTATGGCATGTTTTTTGAAGATGATCTATAAGAAACGACCTTATTTGAAGAGCAATATGACAAAGATCTAGACACCTCTGCTTTAATAGTATTCATAGATAAAGGTAACTTCATAAAAGTTTTAAATTTCAGAATTCTTCAATAAATTTTGTTTTTATAGATCTTGTAAAAGGAGACTAGGCATATGTGAGATTAACTTATACAACATTAAGTACTACACGTAACGACACAGCCTTAAATTGGCTTAATGCTTCTTAAACAGCAACTTAATAATAGAAATATTTCTATGCTCAGTGCAATCCTCATTCAATCAAAAAAAAATATTATATAAAGTATTTGGGCGTAATTAAACCACAAAATCATTTATATTTTAAATATGGAAAGAGAAATAAAATTAAAAATGTCTACTGTAGACTTTTATTAAAATCAACTTGTTTACTATTAATTTTTTTTTTAAATATTCAATTTTTTTATAAAAATGTTGAAAATTAAACCCAAATACTAATTAGTTTTATGTGTTAATGAACTATATTTTGTTTTTTTATTTTGGGTCATTTTAGATTTTTAACAAAGTATATGCAAATCTTTATTTTAAATTAAAATGAAATCAATGAATTTGAGCGCTTTAAGATTATAAAGCCTAAATATCTAATTTTCAAGCTTAATTCTTTAATAAGTTAATTGTAATTTATAATTTACTTGAAAATCTAGGTACTCGTAATAAAATGAAATGTTACAAAGTTACTTTACCAAAATGAGATATGCTTGCATTATCTCATAAATGGCAATTATGTATAATAATAATAGTCTTAGAGTAACTAACATAATTATTATTTTAAAAATTTACTTTAATTCTTTCTGAAATAAAAAAATAAATCTAAAAGACAAATTCCTAGCAAGAGGGGAAATTTTATAATTTATGCAGTTTTGCTTAATCTGTATAGCATCTGTATAATTTTATTTATTCAAATTGTTCAGTAAGCAATATTTAATTATATTTCTCTTAAAAATTAGTTGTCTAAGAGTTTTATTATTTATATTTTTTTATCTCTGATTTTTAAATAAATTACAATTGATTGTAGATCTCTTGCTCCGTTGTAGGACACACCATCAGTAAGACTACAGTATTCTATATCTTTCGAGCATACAGATAAACTTCTAGGTGTTTCGTCAGGTAAAGCTACGGGTTCCACTTGGTTCTTGGATGAAACAACTTTATTATTCAAGTTAATAAAAAATACAATATCTTAAGTTTAATTTTTTAACTGATAACTACAAACATGGAGAATACTATTAATTCTTCTCAACTAGTTCAATAGCTTTCACTCTAGGAAGTACTGAAAATAGACATGTAATACCAAATTCTCTTAAATTTAAATTTTTAATTAATTCAAAAGTTGATGTCGCTATTGATTTGTTGAGTGAGAAAAGTGGTGATATTTTGGACAATTATGCTGGTCTACTAAAAGACCACAACATTGGATTATATGTACAAGAAATTGATACTTATCTAAATGTTAATGATGATATAAAAGAGAAATATCATTAAATTGTAGTGCATCCTCCTTCATATCCTTTTGCTGCAATTAATAATAATAATGTCCTGACTGTGTCACCTTCTACTTTAATCGATGGCACATAATAGCAATTAAGAAAAGGTTATGCGTCGAAGTGGTTTGGAACTTTCGTAAGTAGTAGAGATTAGTAAAATACCTGGTTGAATTTAAATTTAATTAAATTTATAATTATAAGAATGATGGGTTTTCAACTTTTGTTGCAAGAAAAGCATTGAAAAACGTTTTAGGTTAAGAAACTGCAAAGATTTGCAATTAGTCTTATAAAGTAGAGATATGTATTATGAAATAGAAATTATTAGTTCACAAAAATTAGATATATGGAATAGTTACTTTGAACATATATATTAAGCATTCATGCCATCCTTAAAGGTGCTCATGATCTTTCCACTCATGATTGGATCTTAGTTAATATTTTTCAAGTGAGATTTAGTTCTTAACTCTTCCTCCTCTTTGTGACGACGGAGATTATCAGCATACTTTTCTTCAAGACGTTTCTAATATTCTTCTCTTTCTTGCTTGATTTAGTCAAGCATTAACAAAATTGTAATAAAAACAGTGATATAGTTAACTTATAAGATTTTGATTCTCTTATTTTGCTCAAACTCCTCTAACAAAGCAGGATCGACAGCACTCCGCCTCCCATTAATTATATTCTGTTAAGCTTCTCATTTTCCTCTTTAAGTTCTCTAATAAGTTTTTCTTGAGGACTCTCATTAACTTTAGCTTCGTTCTTAATACATTTTACTTACCTAGTATATCTCAATGTACTCAATGTTTCATCAAAATTGACAGAAGCAGGAAACAAGGCAGCTATCATAGCAGATTTGGAGTTACCACCGAGAGCATTTCTCAAAGTAAATGTAAGTTTAAACTCCCGATAGGGTACGACTACTGCACTACCCTTTGTTTTTGTTGTTAAAGTTGAGATAACTTTACCTAAGATCATGAGAGATTTATTGATGTTTGAACCCTCCTTCAATCTATCCCCTATGCTCCTGTTGAAGCAGCTTTTCTGAGCCTGCCAAATCTACCAAATTAATTTCCGATAGTATTTTGTTTAATGGTTTTCCATTTTCCTTATCAAAGAACTTTTACTTAAATGTAAGTGGAGTGATTGTGTGAGCTCTACTACTTATGACATTCATGTTTGTTGAACCAATAGTTCTATTATTAGTGCCCACATCAATTTAAATCTGAATTTCATCATAACTTGAGACTGGGACCTTGCTCATATTCTCAACATATACTCCAAATTTTAGATGCTCTCTGACGTTTATCTCTCCTCTTGGTCCCTAATTTGCCTTAATGGGCAGATCTTGCACGCATTCATTGTAAATCTCAATCATACTGAGAGTAACTTCATGTTGAATATTATTCTAAGGATCGGCTTCATTTACTTAATACGTCTGAATATTTCTTCAGATGCCCTAGGAATATTGATAGGTTTTTAATTGTATAAAAATATTATTTCTCACTCTCATACAAAGTTATAAAATTTATTTGTGAAGGGAGTTTAGCAATAATACCCTTATTTTATCCATAACCCACAATAGAGTAGCTTTTACCTGATTTAGTTTGACCATAAGCAAACAAAAAAGTATGATGGCCTTCAAAAGCATTATCCAAAACTTGAATACCCTGAAAAAGAATCAAAACCCCTAAGTGAGGTTTATAAGTGCTATGGTTTGTAGGGTATAGTTGGGGTCTTATTGTGGTTAGTAGACAAATTAGGCCAATTTGCAAAATGAGAAATAGAAATTAGCAAAATTCAGGGTCTATTTATGATCAGAAATATTTAGATTTACTGCTTAAGCTTAGGTATGGTTAGAGCATTAATAAAGATTAAGTCAAACCAGTACTGAATTATGCAGATATAGCAAGACTCCTACGCAAGAGTGCTTTAACTGTGAGGTATCATTGCTTGTTAGCTGTTTAGCATAATAACTCAGGCTCTTGAAATCATCCTTCAAGAAAATAAAAGTTCTTACAGGTCCATATTGATTATCTCTGTGACTCTAAGACATTAAAGTATTGGGCTCACTTTCCTCTTGATTAACGAGCTGTCATGTTTCATCGCAGGTGCGTATCTCTCCTTAGACTATAGTCAACATTTTTAGAAGAAATGGTATTACTTTCAAGACTGTCAACAGAGTGAAGAGAGTGATTGATTTTAGAGTGGCATTTTAAAGTAATAATTTAAACTATATAAAAGTTTGTTGAAATTAGCGAAAAAGAAAATGAAATGCATGAAGTAATAAGATATTAAGTCTTACTATGCGTATTAGTATCAGTCCTTTATCACTTGGGATAATTCTTTAAAGTAAATCTGGCCCACTCCATTAGCACTTACTTGCTTAATAATATCATTATCAGCTTCCTCTGAGATAGTCTTTCCGAAACCAAGAACTTGCTTGATTTCCTCAGATGAAATGAAACTACTGTTGTGCTTGTCGAACATTCTGAACGGCTGCAGTAATATCTCGTTGGTGCAGAGATCATTCTCATTCATAGAATCAACGACGGATTTAGAGTAGTCAATAAATCCACTGCCATCAATATCGACAGACTTGAACTTCTCTTCGATATCAGACTTATCCATGTTCTTTCCCAAGAGCAAATCGTAACCTTAAAGAATGTCTTCAAGTGATAGACTTCCACCACCATTCTAGCCAGCGGCCAAGGAGCATGGGCTTGCATATTTCACCTGCCCACATGCTAAGACCAGGGTGGCATGATTGTACTTAGATCAAATGTCAAATTTTTCTTCAGGAGGCGACAATGGGCATCAGGCATTTCTAGAAAAACATTATTGCTAACGAAGTAAGGGGCGAACTTTCGACTGGGGGGCGGCCAGGGGCACCACGCGTTTCAACACCTTCTCTTCTGCGGGGGTGGAGTCTCCGACCAAGACATCTACTCCAGGGCCTGACATATCTAAGCATCTTCATTTTCCGGACCACCCTATGGCATTGAGCGAGTACTTTGGGGCACATTCCTTGGTAATGGTAAAGATGAGGATGGTGATACAGTGAATTTACTTGCGAATCTCCCAAGCCTACTAGCCTTTTCCTCTCTCTTTGCTGTGCTGGACGCTAATGCGGATTCCTCAACTATGCCAAAAAGTTCAATTAAGATGGAGTGCTCTTACTTATAGGGGAGAAGAGGAATCTTGATGTAGTGTACACTGCGCGCTACGCTCGTTGGCGTCTCAACCAATGGGGTTCCCATCCACTCTGGAACTTCGGAGCACTTGTACGACATCTTCGCACCAATGGGAACAGGCTCAGATACAAAGAGAGTCGAAGTTTATCAATGTTTAGGAAGCAGCGAATATTAGACTTTCTATCACTACTACTCATTCAGTCCCTGCGCTTATACCAACAGTCTCAGCGCGAATGGAGTTGCTTCATCATGCTCTTCTAACCCCCAATGCACCAAGGACAACTTGACATACGCTAACAACACCCTCCCAACTGCCCACAGAGTAACAAGTATTGCCGGTATTGCTAGAGAGGGTCCCAAGATTGTTGGATCATACAAGGCCACTGGGGTTTTATGGCAGCCATGTGATGTTGATGGTTGTAATGGTGTTACTGTAAATGGCAAATACGTCTATGTCTCCACTCTCCTCTTCCCCTTCTTCCATGCCTGGTGGGCTTCCCGCTGGTAGTACTGGCACAGTGTTGTCACTACTCGAAGGCATTAGTATAGGTCGGTCATGCATTCCTTGTCACCCTGGATTAGATTAGTGTCTAAGGGGAGTCGCCATTTATAGCTTTTAGTAATAGCCTTTAATTAGGATTAAAATTTATCAAAAATCACTTTGTTAATTTGGTTGCTTTTTAATTTCTGAAGGCCCCCCTATATATATATATTAATACTATGTTTAATTTCTTAAAAGCAACCAAAAGTATTATAATAATTAAAATACAATATTTAATTTGAATTTGATTTTAAATTTACCAACTTCCTTATTTAGTCACAAATCATACTTTTATATATATGATTAAATGCAGAGAGCTATTTATAATGTCATCAAGTTCATACAGGCTGATGAAGCTGTATTCACCTTCAACACATTTATTAATAAGTCTTGGTGTAAGAAGTATGATACCATAGAAGTCTATGATTAAAAAGTGAAGGTAGTCACCCATGCAATATTAGCTGGTATAAGTGAAGATTCAGGCGTAGAGAGTTATGTTACTCACCCTCGCTCTATTAAGCGAATATTATCAAAATGAAGAGATCGTTATAAAGAAATCAAAAATGCAATGAATTAAGATTATGATCTTTTCAAAGTATACTAATGTTTTTTCAACTGTAGAGATTATGAATTAAGATTAACTATTTTAATTATCAACTTTATATTACTAATCAATAATGGAGAATTTTAATTCATTATTTTTTTCACTTTTCCTGATTAGTTTGTATTTTAGCGCAGTCTCAGCGATGTATCTGTAGTAATCTCAAACTTTTTTCTTAAATTTTTCTTAGATATCTTCAGGGTATCTTAATTGTATCTTCCTCAAAAAATAAAAAGTCAAAAAATATTAAAATTAATAGCAACAGCAGCAATAACAGCAATAACAACAACAATAATAACAGTAATTAAATCAAAATCAAGCATTATTATGAGTCTGGTTAAAATTCAAGAGAATTTTAAAATTTTATATTCATCAATTTTTCGTTGTTTTTATCATCATATTCTTCATTGTCATTTCCATCACTAAGTCTTTAAACTAACAATTTTAGAAAATTTGGATTTTTTAGAAAAAATCCCAGACTCATAATAATGCTTGATTTTGATTTAATTACTGTTATTATTGTTGTTGTTATTGTTACTATTGCTATTATTGCTACTAATTTTAATATTTTTTGACTTTTTATTTTTTGAGGAAGATACAATGAAGATACCCTGAAGATATAGTGAAGATATCTAAGAAAAATTTAAGAAAAAAGTTGGAGATTACTACAGATACATCGCTGAGACTGCGCTAAAATACAAACTAATCACGAAAAGTGAAAAAAATAATGAATTAAAATTCTCCATTATTGATTAGTAATATAAAGTTGATAATTAAAATAGTTAATCTTAATTCATAATCTCTACAGTTGAAAAAACATTAGTATACTTTGAAATGATCATAATCTTAATTCATTGCATTTTTGATTTCTTAATAACGATCTCCTCATTTTGATTATACTCGCTTAATATATATAGTTCCGACATAAGCTGAGAGAGAAGTATAGTAACCAAGAGATAATCCTGTTTGTTGATAACCTTTCAGTTCATAAACTAAAGAGTCTAAGAAAGCTTATGAAGAGTTAAACATAACTCCTGTATACAACATTCCTTATAGACCATAATTTAATGAAATTGAATTCTACTGGAGTAAATCAAGAATCACTACAATGAACTGCTGCTATATCACCTTATGCATGACTTGCCCATCGATATATTAGACTTAATTCAAAGCAGCTGTAAGAGAATGAGCGTAGATAAGACAACAATTTGTGAGAGAGAGGGAAGAATGAATGTTTATAAATTAGTTTTACATTTAAATGAATGAACGAGTTCACATATTAAATTAACCCAGAAAAGGATTAGGCTTCTCCTTCTTCTTCTCTTCTTATAGCTTGCTTGGGCCCATATTTTTTCTCTTAGTGCCAGCTCCTGCATCTATGTGTCATTTCATCTGGTTTTAGAAATCTATATAAGGCCTTTTGCTCACCTCATGAATTGTCTACGACTTTTTCTCTGTGAATCATTGCATGCGCTTTCATTGAGAATATATCAGTTCAGGTTCTCCCAACAAAGTTATCAATCAAAGCTTACTAGCATCGCTTTTAAATATGCCTTGCTTTTTTAAACCTTTAGGAGAAATAGAGTAGCGTTTCTTATGAGCTTCTTCACAGATCTCTGAGATAACTCTCTCTTAAAATGCCAAGAACACCAAAGAAGAAACTCCTTTCTAAAAGTTTGTTAGGGGTTGTTTCTTGGTAGGAAGATAAACTACTAACTCTTCATCTTTCATCGCATCCTCGTAGATTAGTGACTGAAATCTCTGGGTAGTTTGGCATTTCTATCTCATCACAGAGTATAGCTTTTAAGAATGAAATTTTAGTACCTTCCATGGTTCGAAGGAATAAGTCAACTGTATAATATGTAAATAGTCTTCAAGTTATCTTACCATATTGAGTGAAGGATCGATAGAGACCCCCCTTGCTTCTAAATATTGAGATAATTTCTTAAGCTACAACCCTCTTCATTGCAGTAATTATAGATTCCATCCTTGTTCCTTCTCTTG
This sequence comes from Oxytricha trifallax, assembly GCA_000711775.1. NCBI lineage: Eukaryota > Ciliophora > Spirotrichea > Sporadotrichida > Oxytrichidae > Oxytricha > Oxytricha trifallax. The sequence continues at coordinate 66,572 of ARYC01000358.1, read as the reverse complement.
TTATTGAATTTCAAATTTTAATATATAGAGTTATGGATCCTACTACTAAGAATCTTAGTATTAAATATGGGCATCTTATAGGAGGTCAACCTAGTAAAGATACATGAAGAAAGCTGTCAGAAATTGTAACATACTACAAAGATGGAGCTCCATTTTTATCAATTTAGTTCCATTAAATTAGTACAAAATTTGTTTAAATTTAATTAGTAGCGGAATTAAATCCTTTTAAATTTAATTTGTTCCAATTTAATAGTACCAAAACTTAATTAGTACCTAGTTTTAAACTAATGAGGTTTTAATGGAAAAGTTCCAAAATGGTTCAAAACCTAATTGGTACCAGTACCAATCCGATTTTATGCTTGGTGGCACAAAAATTAAAATTATAAAGTATGAAATTAGAAAAATTATATTTATAAACGAAGCATAAATATGATTTCAAACACCTTAAATTCAACCATAATTGTTGTCTTATCAACTCCAATGCAGAGTTACAATAACCAGAAAGGTTATTCAAGCTTAATAATAGAAATTTATATTTGAATTTAAACATGGCGGCTAACTTAAATTTCGTAAGGCAGTTTCTCTTGGAACAGGTTAATCATTGCTTAACTTTGGCTCCTCCAAGAAACCAGAAGTAATTTATATTGAAAAGGAAGTTGAACTAAGAGCTATAGATTTTGAAGCTGAGGTCTTTAAAATTTAAGTTTAAAACAAGAAGTAGAGTGTAAAGATGGAGTTAAACATAAGTTGAATTGGTTGAGGAAGATAAGGAACAGCAACCAATAGAAAAAATTAAAGCATATCAATTTGAAGACTGCTAAAACTTCTTCTCAACTGAGTCTAGCTTGAAGAGACATATCAAAGAGGTACACTCTGGGAGAGCTAAGATCTACTTTAAGCATGAAAAAGTAGATGGTTGATATTAGTGCACAATATGCATGAAGTCTTATACTCACTCAGCTAAAGTAAAGAGGCATATGTAAAAACATCATTTATAATTCTTTATTAAAGATGAGGAGACTTAAAAGCTTGTACCTGCTAAAAGAAAAAATAACTCTCTTGAGTCATAAAAAGAACAGCAGGAGAGACTTAAGAGATAGAAGCGATTAGAGTCTATGAATTAACCAGTAAATGGTGTGAATATAGCATGCTTATAAGAGAGAGCAATGTATAGACCTGCATTAAATGCAGTTGACATTAGCAGTTATATTGAGAACTATTTAAATATTGACCTACCAAACAAGGTAAAACTTATAGATGCTGATGAATTCGCTTATAAGGTTTATCCATTCAAGTATCTCATTATGAACGAGCAATATTAAAATGAGTTTGCAAATGAATACATAGTACTGAGAGAGGCTTAAAAACATAATGCAAGAACTTGGCTAAGCTCGACGGAGTTATACTTGGACATGGTTTTATTGCTTTGAGACTCAAGAAGTTTAGAATGACTCTAAGAGAGTATCTCTACCATAATAGTTATCCTTATGATTTGAATGAGATACTCACAGAAATGACTAAGGGTGTGAAAGAGCTCCATGATCAAGGGTATGTAAAACCCCATAGATCAATTAAGACATGAGAATTGGGGTTAATAACAATTAAATTAAGAATTAATTATTATTGGCGAATAATTATAATATTTGGGCTAATTATTAAAACTATTGGCTCGATTAATTGTCTTTATAAAATAATCCAATCAGGGTGTGTTAATTTGATTTAGCCTAATTAATTATATTATTAGCCAATTATAATTAATTTTTAATCTAATTGTTCTTAACTCCAATCCTCGCTTCTTAATTGATCTATGGGGTTTTACATAGAGATTTGAAGCCAGAAAATGTAATGATAAACCTCTGCCCTTTAGAAGTAGTATTCATAGATTTCAACAGAGCGAGATGAGACAAGAGATTGTGACTTTAGCTAAGGTTTAAGGCACTCCAGGATACTTCCCAATAAGAGAAATGGACAAATTGATCTGTATAATGGGATGTTTGGGCTGTAGCGGCAATTATCTTAGAGTGTGATATGGAAAGTATGTCATACTTTGGAACAAAACATGAGAAATAATCAATAAGTTTGGCTGCTAAACATATTAAGCAAGATGAAATATGCAATTAAATTAAGAAGATAGTTGAGATGATCATCGTAAAAGCTCCAGCATACTCAAGATAATCCTTGGATGATATACTAGAACAACTAAAGACAACGAATTCAAGAGGTATCACAAAGATAAGCAGATAAAATTTGTTTGAGTTAAGTACACTAATAATCATTAAATATTCATTAAATTAACAAAAAACCTGCGTTTTCTCTACTAACCCCAATAAGACCCCAACTATACCCTACAAATCAAAGCACTTATAAACCCTATTATGGGGTTTTGAATAGATTAGATATTGTAATTTTATAGTCTTTCAACTGCTTTAGTTAATATTAAAGGAATTTGCAATATTATGGGTTATTATAAACACTTACAAGATCCTAAAACACCATATCTTGATCGGTATTATTAGATCCAGGCTGAGGTTTCATGTATCCATTAGCCTCTTCATTTAATCCATCGTATGACCAATAACTGTAATCGAATGCGAATTCATTTATTTCTCCAATTTCCAAAGTAAAGTATTGAAATCGAAGTAATATTGGTTAGTGGGTTTCTTATAGTTGTGGTTTTGCCATCCATCTTGATGATGCACTCTGATTAAATGTTCCTCTCTCTTTAATTGAAAGGTCTTACTCTAACTGCGACTTTTACACTCGTCATTTTTGGGTGTTTTAAAAGAATATACTTAATTATAAATAATACCTTTTCAAATCTGATTTATTACAGTTTCTATATCTCTTATCAATTAATTTTATAAAACAATTGTTTTTTATACAAGCATTTCAAAATTTTCAAACTATTTTTTTAAAACTGCAATTATTGAATCATATATAGGTGACTAAAATCTTCAGGCTGATATCAAGAAATATGGAGCTGACTCAACCTTTTCAAGTTTATACCCCGTAATTACTGGAAAATTACCTCAGTACTCTTTCTCATAGGTTTCTTCTGAGAAAGGATTCCAATTCCTTACATATTTAGAAAGCTTAGTTGGTGAAACAAATTTCCAAGTATGGATGAGACTGTATTTCACTAAATTCCTTTATTAAAGCATATCTTATAATGAAATGAAAGCTCACTTCATTGACTGGGTAACTAACACTCTCTTCAAAGACAACTAAGAGAGCATTGATAAAGTATTGAATGCTATTAATTGGGAAGCTTGGATCAAACAAGGAGGTTAAAACCCACCTGAATGGAACATCAGTTTCAGCACTGATTAAACTAAAATTTCTGAGAAACTTGCTGATGACTACATAGCATTGCAAGGAACTGGCCATCCAAAGGACCATTCTCTCAAAGATCTTGACTTTCAAAACATGGTCATTTTCTTGAACAGACTTATTACTAGACAAAATGAACTTAACTACAATATCATGGCTCTTATTGATTTTGACAAGGTCTCTCTATTGGGCAGTAATCCTGAGATCATGATGAGATGGTTACCACTTGCAATTAAATTATGAAATAAATTTTAATTTTTAAATTTCTATGGGCTATGAAGAAGCCTACGGTGATAGCAAATCTATTGCTCACAAATTTGTTTCATAAAACGGTAGAATGGATTACATCTATCCAATCTATTAATAATTGGTTAGATCTGGCAGAAAAGATCTTGCTTTCAAATGGTTCTCAGAGTTCAAAAATTTCTATCATCCTTCAGTTGTTGCTGACTTGAAGAAGATGATTATTTCTTCTATTGGTGCTGAATAAGAAGACCTCTTAGAATGAATTTTATAGTCCCTCGTCACTTAATGTACAGAGGTGCAAACTTATAAATCAATAACAAAACATTTAGAAATTCAATCTTAATTTCATTAAAATCTCATCACTCGATCTATTTCAATAATCAATTTGAATTTCAATAACTATCTCTCAACCAGAATAAAGATAGTTAGAAATTAAATCCATCTTTTTTACTTTCACTTATATGAGAGGATTTAAGCATATTTTTCTTTGACTCGTTATATTTTTCCAAAAGTTTTGTGAACTTATCATTTTTCCTTGAATTGTTTGTTTCATATTCTTATATTTCATATCCGTTTCTTATTTTTGTAATTATTGCATCAGTTCTTGTGCTTTATTGTTCAGATAAGTATAATCAATAAAATTTCTTTTAGAACTAAGTAATTAAATTAAAATAGATACCTCAAATACGTTCGTAGTTTCTTTTTTTATGTAGATTAAATCAATATAATAATCATTTTTTGGGCTTTATTTCTTAAGTTCTAAATTAATGTATTTAACTATAAGTTCATTGATCAAATTAGAAAGGTAAACATTTCAAGGAGTTTAACTAACTTCTTGATTATTGATTTTTGTAGTTATCACATTTTTCAAATGTCTGCTATTCTTGCAATGACAAGAATTTTTTGCTTTACTGGGCCTTACATTTTCTAGTAATTAATCTATGTTTAATTAAAGTAGCTAAAAGTTGTATAAATTCTGGCTATATTTTCAAACATCCAAGTTTGAGTGTTTTTTTATTTAAGTTTGTTAATTAATTTTCTAATTTATTTTGCTCATTCTATATCTATTTCATTTTACTTTCAACGCATTAATCTTCGTCACTATTTTTGAAAGTGAATTTTCTTTTGCTTCGGACATTAACATTGTAATTGTATTCTTGAATTCATTGCTAATTTCTGAATTTAATTTTATCAATAATTTTATCAATTGGCACTTTAGGCTTAGTATGCTTAAAAATTAATTAATTTATTTATTTTAAATCTATGCTTTATTTCTACTATGCGTATCTAACATAAAAATTTTGCTTTAATATTATTAATTGTACCTATATTTTGAAGGATGTGTCCCTAACTCAAGATCGAATTGTAAAACAAATACCAAGTATGAATGATTTCAATAATTTCGATGAGATGAGAAAAAAAAACAGAAAGATAATTTTAACTGGAAGAGGAACTGATTATTGGCTCAAGCAAGTCTTTAGAGGCGAAAGAAAGATAAATAAAACTCTTTTTTTTATAATTTAATTTGTGAAATTAATAATACATTTTAATTGAAAACTTATTAATACATTAAATATACTTCTCTGGCTTAAACTTAAGCAATTCAAAGCTACCTCTCTTGGCAACACTCTTTATATAATCTACATTATCAATCTTCAAGTCATGTATTAGGTCGTAGAGTAGCAATCTTTTATAATGCCCAATGTAACTCAATTCAATTGAATTGATGGCTGTAAGGTACGTTAAATACAGGTGTTATGTTTAGACTTTCATATTCTCTTCTTTAGTCTTTTGTATTATGAGCTGACATATTATTAACAAACAATATGATTTATTAGGTGAGCCTACTTATGTTTGAATTGTTGCAAGAAATTAATGAATTGGTCAATCTTAATTAAGTTAGGGTGAATAACATAGGTCTCTAGGCCATTATCTTCGCTTATCCCACCAAGAATAGAATAAGTTTGAACCTTAATTTTTTAATCATAAACTACTATGTTGCTCAGCTACTTACACCAAGACCGTGATATAAAAGTATTGAATGTGAATACAGCTTCATCAGCCTGTATGAACTTTATCATATGCACCTAGCTCTCTACATTAAATCGAAAATATAATCTAAATTAGTTTTATAAATGAAAATTAAAGTCAATCACTCTCTTAATACGATTAATTGTCTTAAAAGATATTCAATTCTTTTTATATATATTTGCTATGGATTATAAAAGATATTATAATTTAGATTTTTACTTCATCCTTTATTACTTTCGTTGCGATCAGTCAACCTCTTCCCCAGGGTGATTGATTTCCCTTTTATTGAGGAGAATAGTTCGGGCATCTTGCTCATGCTAACATTTCACCACAATAGGTAATGTAATGGGAACGGGATATATGTAAAGCTCAAGAAATTGGCGACGAAGCGTCACTGCTCTCATAGCAAGGGAAAAATGAGCTAAATATTTAAGTGTCTTATCATTAATATGATAGTCAATATTATACTACTATTTAAAGGTCTCTAAGGCTTAGAATTAAAATGCTATTACTTTAAATCCAATGCTAACAAGCAGTAAGAAGAGCTCACAGTATAGGGATATTTTTGGAACAGTAGTGCTATAGATTTGTAATTTAAAATAGTTTGAAGAAACATACTAAACTAATTACATCCATGACATAACTTAAACAATGAATCTATATACTCACTGTCATAAATTGACCCCAAACTCGTATAATCACTCTAAAATTACTAATATTTAAACATTAAACCCTTACATAAACCCTAAAAAACTTAATAGAATGCTTTAGTAGTCTATTTTTATAAATAAAAATTTCAATCAAAATACTGAAGGAGTTTGGGTTTTTTAATATCAATCTGGAAATTTTATAAGCTAAAACTTTCGAAAAACTTGCAGATGACTAAATAACATTTCAAGGAGCCGACAACTCTTTTTAGAATGATTTTTACCTTTTGGAAACTAATCAAAATCTTAAAGTAAATTTTTTTTTAACAGATTTATATTTAGAAAAAACTAGCAAAACTACAACATTTTAGCTATTAATGATACAGACAACGGCTTTGCTTGGAATAAGAATCCTAATATCGATAAAAGAAGGTTGATATAAGTTAACATTAATATTTGCTATAGATAATGAAGAAGATAACAAATCCAGTTGCACATTACTATATCCTATCAATGTAGAAGAAGTTCATCAACCAATAAATCATCAAGTGGCATGATATGGAAGAAGATTATTCGCCTTAAAATAATTCTCTGAAATCAAACTCTTCTATCACCAAATCGCAATTGCTGGTTTGAAAAAGATTTTATCTCGTTTGTTGATGCAGAAGAAGAGAAATTCTTAAACAGAACTAGTATGGCTTTAGCTTCTAGAAGAGTCATATTATTATTAAAAACATACAAGTAAGCAAATATTTCATTTATGAATTAAATAAATTCATATTTCCACATTTTTACTCTTAGATTCTATGTTTATAAAATTCAAAATTCAATATTATATGCTCTCGTAACAAAAACTCCTCAACAATAATTTATGCTAAATTAAAAAATCTTTTGTTCCAGATTTAATTAGTCTCTAACTTTTAATGTGTAATTTAAACATTAAATTGCATTTTTTATAGAATATTAAATTAAAAAATAATTAAAAAAATTTACAACTTCAATGATTAAGTTTAATTAATATTAATTACTATTTTATATAAATAATTGTTTCATTAATATTATACTATATGTACGATATTTATAATACTTTAAAGATTTCAAAAAATATTTGCTAATATTTATAATAAATATTATAAAAATACATTTGAAATGAGAAATAAATTATAATTTAATTATTAATAATTAAAACTAGTTGCCGTTAAATTTGTCGACACTTAGACAATATGTTATTTTTTATAGAGAATTAAAATCACTAGATTTTAACATTCACTGTACTACTCTATCTCGTCAAGAAGCGACTTAATTTGATTTCAAATTTTGGTAACATTTTTAGTAGATTTTTATGGAAAAATTGAAGTAAAGCTAAGTCGCTTCTCTGACGAGATAGAGTAGTATCGTCAAAAGTTAAATCCATTTATTTTAAATTACTAATGAACAATAACCATATTATCTAAGTTTCTACAAAGCTAAATGCCACTAATTTGAATTATTAATAATTAAATTAAGATTTATTTCTCATTTCAAATGTATTCCTACAATATTAAATATGTCTTAAAATAATTTTATGATTAAATTAAATAAATTAAAAACATTAATAATATTTGAAGCTGAGTTCTTATTTTAATGAAACAAACATCACAAATGCCTAATCGAGGGTGAAACGAGCTTAATATTTTAAGAGCTTTGTCATTGAAGAAATAGAAAATATAATTCTTAGAATTATATTGTTATCTTTTCAAATTTAATGATAATAGACAATGAGACCTAATAACAGTTGGAAATTTATGAAGGAGTTTTGCAATTTATGTGTAATTTAGAATAGTCTATCATTATAATAATTTTATCCATATCGTTCTCAAAATGTAATTTTAAATGCATACTATCATAAATTAGCAACAAGCTTTGGAAATTCTCAATTAAATTACTAATATTTAATCATAGAATTTATTAAAACTTTCATAAATTATGCGTTAACAGTTTACTTTTGCAGCAAAATTCACAACTAAACTAATTAAGAAAGATTTAGTTAAACTGTTAATAAATTTATAACAAACTCGCAAATATATGTTCCAGTTCACAAAATTATAACTACATCTTAATAATCATTTTTATTTTTCACAATTAAAATTGTTTTTGATTTCTTTAGATATCAAATATTGGATTAAGATTTTTGTCATTTAAAAAATGCTTATTTTTTTGATTATCTGGAAAAATCAATTAAAAGCTGCCAGTTAAATAAAATAAGAATAAATTGTAAAGTAGTTTTAACAGATTCTATTAAATAGTTACTAGATATTATTGAAATACATTTTAAATGGGAAAATTCAAAAATTAAAAGGAGATGTTTTTTTATATTTTATATAACAGCCAGTGATTAGGAGTGTTATTAATTCTAATTTGAAAACATTAAATCAAACAGTAATCTGTTTCAAATTAAAAATTATTGATTAAAATCATATATTAATATATATTAGTGGTCTAGTGTTCTGGCAGAAGTTTTTGGTTCTCAGGTGGTCTAGCGGTGTAGTGTCTGGCCGGGTGTATGACTCAGTTCATACTAATGAAACTTTTTCAATGTCTCTTGTCACAAATAAAAAGGTCACAAGTAAAAATTTTCAATGATGTTCATTATGAATTAGTAGAAGTTAATATTTGGAAGATATCTAACTGGATTGATTTCGTATTTCCAGAATTAATATCAATGCTAAAAACTAATTAACTAATATCTGGAAGATAGACATCAGTAACAGCTCACACAAAGATATAGCTTCCAACTATATCTTTAGTGGGTGGAGTACCAGTTTATGAAACAGCGTTAGTAATTGGATCTCTAGCTCCGGTGCAGACAACCAAAAAACCTCTGCCAGAGCACTTGACCATAATATATGATTTTAATCAATGATTTTTAATTTAATACAGATTACTGTTTGATTTAATGTTTTCAAATTAGAATTAAGAACACTCCAAATTGCTGGCTGTTATATATAATTAAAAAAAACATCTCTTTTTTATTTTTCAATTTTCCCATTTCAAATGTATTTCATTAATATATAATTTAATTAGATCAGATTTCTTAATAACATAATTTATAGGCATTTAAGCTCATGATTCTTTTATATATTAATCATATTAAATAATTAAATATGTTTTACCAAAAAGGATTTCTCATCTTACTTTTGGGTGTTGCAAGTGTATTCGCAACTGACACAGTAATATTTCCATTAATTTTGATAAACCATATAGCAGTAGAAGTTTTTATAAGTGTCTAATGCTTAAGGTCTCAACAATTTCAGAGAATTGTTGAAAAATCTCAAGTATGATGGCCTCCCCAAAAACTTTTAAGATAGCACCTCCTACTCAAATACGGATGAGATGATTACAACTCAGATTGAACTATTTTATATTGACTAAATTTAAATTTAATAAAATAACTAGACATTGCTTTGAATTTTAATGACCTAATCATCACTGGAACAAATACCTTGCAATTAAAAGCAGTGGTAGATAAACCAAGATATATTCAAAACCCCAAAACCCTTTCAGTAGTTTGATTGAGTTTTTGATTGATAAAAGTAGACTATTAAGGCATACTTTAGTAGGGTTTTAATAGGGTTTAAATATTAGTATTTCTAGTGAGTATATGCGAGGTTTTGGGTTTGTTTATGACAATGAATATATAGATTTATTGTTTAAGTTGCGATATGGATGTGATGAATATAATGATCAACTCAAGCCTATCCTTAATTACACGTTTATAGCAAGGCTACTCCATAAATTTCCAGCAACTGTGAGGTCTCACTGTCTATTAGCATTGAATTTAAAGAAATGGCATCATAATTCTAAGCCTAAGAGACCATTAAAATTTTAGCAGAATCTTATTGAATATCTAATTAATAATAAGACTCTTAAATACCGGGCTCATTTCTCTCTAGCTTAAAGAGCTGTGATGTTTCACCGCAAATTTCCTGAGCTTCACATATCTGCTTAATCGATAGCTAACATATATAAAAAGAACGGAATATCTTACAAGACAGTCAATCGCATTAAGAGAGTGATTGACTTTAATGTTCCATTTTATAAGACTAATTTAAATTATATATTCGATTAAATGCAGAGGTCTTAAGAGCATAATATAAAGTTCATACACGCTGATGAGGCAGTATTTACATTCAATACCTTAATATCAAGGTCTTTGTACAAGAGGTATAGTAATATAGAAGTTTATGATTAAAAAATTAAGGTGAAAACTCATGCTATTCTTGGTGGAATAAGTGAAGATAGTGGCCTCGAGACTTATGTTATTCAACCTCGTTCTATAAAGACCGAATAATATATTAAGTTCTTGCAATAACTCAGAGATAAATACAATGATTAAGAGATCATCCTGTTTGTAGGTAACCTCTCAGTTAATAAGACTAAGGAGTCAAAGAAAGGTTATGAAGAGTTAAACATAACACCTATATGTAACGTTCCCTAGAGCCCACAGTTTAATGGAATCGAATTCTATTGGAGTTAAATCAAGACTTACTACAAGAAACTGCTGCTGCTCTACCATCTGATGCATGATTTAAAGATAGATACAGTCGATTTTATTAAGAGTGCTGCTAAGAGAGTCAGCGATGAGAAAGCTAAAGTATGCGCAAGAGAAGGGAGATTTTGTGTATATAAATAAGTTTTAGATTTATATTAATGAACTAGTCACATATTAAATTAACCCAGAAAGAGATTAGGCTTCTCTTTCTTTTCTTCCTCTTAAGGCTTGCTTGGGCCTATGTTTCTTCTATTAGTGCAAGCTCCTGCATCTATGTTCATCTCTTCTGGCATTTATTAATATTTGAAGAGCCTCTTACTCAATTCATGTTTTACTTGAGACTTTCTCTCTCTGTTTAATTTGCTGCGCTCTTTCATCAATATATAGCAGTACCAGTTTTTTTTATAAAGTTAGAAGACTAAGCTTACTTGAGATGAAACGATGCTTTTGAAGTTCCTACAGCCAGGTGTCACTTATTTTAATACCTTGCTTCTCTTTTTCTTCAGGAGAGATGCTGTAGCGTTTCTTATGAGCTTCTTAAATTACTTCATTTAAGTACTCAGGTTTGAGAGTTCCAAGGACACCAAAGAAGAAGTTTTTCTCTGGCAACTTATTAGAGAATTATAGCTTTGATGGAAGGTAGAGAGCATCATCTTTATCACTTATAGCATCATCATAGAGATTTGTTACTGATTTTTTAGGGTAGTTAGGTATCTCTATCATCTTTATTTCATTAGACTTAAATGCTTTTATAACTTCGCTAAGCAATGCTTTTAAGAATGAGATTTTTGTTCCCTCCTAAGTCGCCAAGAACAATCCAACTATAATGAATTTATTAATCTTGCTTAAGAACTTACCTTGCTAAACCAAGTACCTATAGAGGTCCTCTTTACTTCGAAATTTTCCTATTAAATCTTGAGATTAAATTCTCTTCATTGCATCATTCATAGACTCCATCTTGCTTCCTCTTTCTAGAAATGTTAATGAAATTTAAAATTATGGATATCCATTCTAAGTTTATTAAAATCTTACTAATAAATAGGGAGGACCTACTGGAGGTCAACCTTGAAAAGATATGAGGAGAAGCATTGAAAAACTTGCTCCAAGTTTCACAGATTGATTTCCATTTTTACCAATCTATCTCCATTAAATTGCTCCTAATAATGTTTAATTATTTTAGGAGGTCCTCCAAATTAAGTTCAAACTTGATTTGGAGGACCTCCTAGAGAAACAAAACTTCATTAGGAGTATTTTAATTTACTATAAAGTATAAAATTCTCATAAAATATGTCAACTTACAGTCTTTTATGGTTAGTTAATTTTCTTACCTCTCAGCAAAGAATCTACCAGAGTGTCTAATACTCTACTATTATAGTTTATCAAGGTATATTTTATCATTATTATAATAAAATTTATCAGCAAACTAAAATGAGCACTAACCTGTTAAAAAGAGCGGCATTACTTGGATCAAGCCAATCAAAATTATCATTCCAGCAACCAAGAAAAGTAGAGACCAGAGACGCTTGTACTCAGTGGGAGCCTACTTATGACAACTTTGACCAGTCTAGCTTTGAGATTTAAATATAAGTTAAGTAGGAGGTTATCATAGAAGCTGTGCAAATTGAGGAGGAGGTTAAACAACCCGCCATAGAGCATTAATAAATACCAGCCAAAGTTGACTATTAATGCAAAGAATGCAATAAAGTTTTCCCTTACAAGTCAACTTATAAGAGACACTTGAGAGATATACACAACGATTTGCCAAGGTTATGTCTCAAGCATTAAAAGAAAGATGGGAAGAATGTCTGTGAGTTCTGTGAGAATCCATATTCTCATGCTAGAGACCTCAAAGTTCACTTAAAGAAAAAGCACAATTAAAGTTTTGTCATTATTCATGAACCTACAGGGAATAAATTCCTCTAAAAGAGAAGATCAAGAAACCCAGTGGAGTCTCTTAGAATTGAAGTCTAGAAGTAAGTAAAAATGGAGAAAGCAGTAAAGAATTTTCAAGTCTCTGAGATCAATAAAATCATGGTTAAAATAGAGGCAATGAAGATTCCTATATTAAAAATTATTGACTTAGATTCTTGCCTAGAAAGCTACCTCACTCTTGAAGATAAAATAGAGAAGAGAGTCATTACTGATGACTAATATGCTTATAAGATATATCCTTTCAATTACTTCCTTGCTGATGACAAGTTCCAAATGGAATTTGCTAATGAGTATTATGCTCTTTAAAAGGCAAAGTTAAATGAGTGCAGGCATATCATCTAGCTTGCTTCCTTTACTTGAATGACTTACAGAGAACTTATCTGACAATAGATGTCAGAGATAAGTTAGCTAGATAGTATAGCATATAGTGGAGGGGATTGAAGAGCTTCACAAGCTAGGTTATGTTCATAGAGACTTAAAGCCAGAGAACATCATGATGAACTTTCAGCCTCTTAGAGTTTATATTATTGACTTCAACAGAGCTCAAAGAGTGCAAGCCTCTGCATAAGGAAATGTATATGGCACTCCTGGATATTTCCCAGAGAGAGGATTGGAGAGATGGAGACACTTAATGGGATATCCGGGCTCAAGCAGTAATAATAATAGAGAGCGACATGCCAAGAAACGATTACTTTAGCTGCATGGGTGAGAGAGATTCTATGTAAAGAATCAAGCAATATCTCGATAAAAATAAAATCAATGGAGGTCTCAGAGAACTTGCATGCTCAACTATTATCAAGCCAAGCTAAGAGAATTAACAAACAATAGATACAATCAAACAACAATTTAGAAAGATAAAATTCAGAGAACTACTTCATGACTCTAAGCTTATGTTTGTGTGAAATATTTTAAAAACAATCTTGTTATACTCACTTAAATTACTAATATTTAAACATTAACCCCAACATAAACCCTATTAAAACTCTAATAAAGTATGCCTTAATAGTCTACTTTTATCAATCAAAAACTCAATCAAACTAATGAAAGGGTTTGGGGTTTTGATTGTGTTGGATTTCCAAGACATAAAAATCACTAAAGTTGAGATTGATTATAAAATGGTTAAAATTATATTTGTTTCGTTCTTTAATTAATAAAAATTATGGCAGGTTTCATGAATATGCTTTATAAGAAACTAGCTTATATGAAGTGCACTATGACAAAGATCTAGACACATCTGCTTTAATAGTTTTCTTAGATAAAGGTAATTACAAAAAAAGTTTAAAATTTGAAATTATCATTAAAATTTGTTCTTTTTAGATCTCGTAAAAGGAGACTAGGCAAATGTGAGATTAACTTATCATACATTAAGTACTTCACGTAGCGACACAGCCATAAATTGGCTTAATGCTTCTTAAACAGCAACTTAATAATAGAAATATTTATATGCTCAGTGCAATCCTCATTTAAAAAAAATATATGTATATATATATTTATATTATTAAAAGTAGAAGGCATAAATTAAACCATTATTATCATAACTATTGAGATGGTAGAAAAATAAAATCATAAATAACTATTGTAGATATTTATAAAAATCAACTTATTTAAGAATAAATTTTCTATAGAATTGATAAAAATATAATCCTAAAAACAAATTAGTTTAATGTCTTAGAGAACTAATTTTTTGTGTATTTTGGGACATTTTAGAGAATAAATAAAGAAAGTGCAAAACTTTAATTTAAATTATAATGTAATCAATGAATTTTAGGTCTTTAAGATTATAAGGCTTAATTTCTAATTTCAAGCCTAATTCCTTAAGTAGTTAATGATAATTTTACATTAAAATCTAGGAATTCTTAATAAAAAGCATGTTACAAAGTTACTTTTCTAAAATAAGATATGTTTGCAATATCTCATAAATGGCAATTATGCAAAATAATATTCTAAAAGTAACTAACATAATTATTTTTTTTTAAAATTCACTTTAATACTTCATGAAATTAAAAAATAAATCTAAAAGATAAATTCCTGGTTAGAGGGAAATATTTTATAATTTATGCAGTTTTGCTTAATCTGTATAGCATCTGTATAATTGTATTTATTCAAATTTTTCAATAAGCCATATTTAATTCTTTTTCTCATAAAAATTGTTTTCTAAGAGTTCATAAGAGTTTTTTTATTTATAATTTTTAATCATTAATTTTTTATATCATTTAATTCTTTAAGATTAAATATATTTAAGCATTTTATTGAGTAATTTTGGGCTTTTAAATATTTCTCCAAATTTCAAAATAAACTAATTTATGCTTAAAAAACTTGCAATAATTTTAATCATTTAAACTCCCTTTTATCATATTTTAAATAATGAGTTAATTGAAATAAATTACAATTGATTGTAGATCTCTTGCTCCACTATAGGACACTCCATCAGTTAGACTACAGTATACTATATCTTTCAAGCATACGAGTAAAGTTTTTGGTGTTTCGTCAGGCTCACAGACAGGGTCCTCTTTGTACGAATATGTATAAACTTAATAAAAATAGTAACGTTTTTATTTTAATCTATAAACAGATACCTACATACATGGAGAATACAATTAATTCTTCTCAACTAGTTCAATAGCTTTCACTTTCGGAAGTACATATTATCGAACTGTAAAATCAAATTCTCTTAAATTTAATTTTTTTAATTAATTCAGAATTTGATATCCGTTTTGAAGTGTGGAGTGAGAAAAGTGGTGATATTTTGGACAATTATGCTGGTCTTCTAAAAGACAACAAAATTGGATTATATGCACAAGAAATTGATAAATATCTGAATATCAGGGATGATTTAAAAGAGTATTATCATGGAATTGTAGTGCATCCTCCTTCATATCCTTTTGCTGCAATTAATAACAATAATGTCCTGACTGTGTCACCTTCTACTTTAATCGATGGCACATAATAGCAATTAAGAAAAGGTTATGCATCGAGGTGGTTTGGAACTTTCGTAAGTTGTAGAGATTGGTCAAACACCTGGTTGAATTCAAATTTAATCAAATTATATATATTTTAAGAATGATGGGTTTTCAACTTTTGTTGCAAGAAAAGTTTTGTAAAAGATTTTAGGCTAAGAAACTGCAAAGATTCGCAATTAGTAATATAAAGTAGAGATATGTATTTTGAAATAGAAATTATTAGTTCACAAAATTAGATATACGGATTATTTATTTTCAACATATATATTACTAAGGAAATTAATGATAGAATCAATAATCATGATTCATATCACAAAGATCCATAGCTTAGACTGTTAATTTATTTACAAATGTGTTTATTTATTTGGATAAGAATTTCTGAGGATGCAGAAATCTCGAAAGATTCATTGTTCCTCGAGGGAGAGACCAGTTTTTTTTCTTTGGTCCCAGTTCCATTTATAGATTTAGCTCTCTTTCAAGCCTAATTCGTCAGAAAGCCTTTGAATAGTTATTTTATCCCAATTGGGATTTCTATCGAAGTATTTAACACAAAAAATTTCATTTAATGATAGAATTTGTGTTAGTAAATATATAACATTCCAAAATTACAAAGGTGTGGGGCTTTTTTTCGTAAAGATATAAAAAAGTTATAGATGCTCAACTATAAATTCAAAATATAAGAGAAAATGTTTCCAGTGAAGATTTTTTTATTTATGTTTAAAAATATTGAAATATTGAGTACAACTTCACTAAATTACGCAAGTTATATTAATTTTACTTTATAAGTGAATATGGAAAAATGCATTTAAATTACTTATATTAAAAGTTAAAACATGTAATACTTTATCTAAGGTAAAGAAAAAATTCGATTTTAATCATCCCTCTTTATATAATTTGATTTATTTTTCCTATTTTTAATTTCTTTTACCTAATTAAAGGGTTTCGTAAAAAGAATATGAGTATAAGAATTACTGACGTTCTAATAAAATGCAATCCTAAAACTGAATTGGTAAAATTCCAAATTTTAATAAAAATAAAGTTATTTTAAAAAAAACAAAACAATTACTAATAAATGAACAAATACTTTCATCGATAAATTATAATTTGATTTAACAAAAAAGTTAATAATTTATAGTAAATTTAATTTTACAAAAATATTTATTAGAGGAATTTTAAAGATTTAAATAGTTATATTATTTTTAAATAACATAGAATTATCAATTATATCAATCCTTATCAGTATCAAAGAACAATTAAGGGGTTTTGGGGTGTTTATTCTGATAAGATTGAGTGCTGATCCAGATTCTTTCTCTAACGCTTCTTCTTCTCCTTGCTCTTGGCACTGGAATTGTGTCTTATGACTCTGAGAGTGGCACCCTTTGAATCTTTCTTGATTTCTGGTTTTTCCTTTTTTAACAGGAAATCCACGCATTCATTCAAGTCATCTGATGAAAGAATATTATCAATTACAATTAAAAAACCTCATAAATTGTTTTAAATAAATCATAATAATTTTTTATTTTGGAAGATATGATAAATTAATATTATTAAAATTAATTCAATTTTTTGGTGAAAAATGAATTAATTATTTATATCTTGCTTCATTATACTCAATGGAAAGTAAAGAAAATAAATAAATCTATTTTTTGGTATTTCTAGAATGAATATTTATCTCTAGCATAAGCCAGAAAAGGCCCTTTTACTATTTATAAGAGTTTGTTGAAAATTAAATATCCTGCTTTCTAGGATAATTCAGATATAATGCAAAAAGTAAAGTCTCGCTAAAATTGCGGGATCCAAGCTAAAATAGAATTAGATTCAGAATTTTTGTACATTGGCTTTGGTATCTGCAATGGTTTCAATATAAAATATTTTAATATTAATTCATTAAAATGTATTCCTAAAACATAAAACATCATAATTAAAGTCCTTTTTTGTTATTACAAAGAATTTTCCTAATAAAAATATTAAAAACCACTTTAAAAAATAATAGAAGCAAATATAATTAAAAAATACTTTTTACTTGCCTTTATTTTATTTATTCTTAAAAACAGAGCTATTTAAGTTTTACATAATAAAATGAATGCATTAAAATTAAGTTTCTTTTTTGTAGAGTTTTAAATCCCATTAATTTCTAATTAATTCCGAGATTGTTTTTTCGACTTTTCTGTCAAATTTTGCTAGGAGTTTTATAAGCTTTAATTGCTGGCACTTTACTGGCTAAAGTCAGTTGAATCCATGTCTTTATCAAGGTCTGCGCTTCCATCTGAGTTCATCCCTGTATCACCACTTAAAAACTTTATATTATTCTATTTATAAATTAATGACTAAAAAGTTTTGTAAAGAAGAATTTAATAAAAAGTATTAAGATTTTAATTATTAAAATTAATAAAGATTCTTATTTTAAAATTAAATACCAATTTATTTAATTATAAATGCCATACATTTATGGGATAATTTTTTTAAATTATTTTAAACTATGGAATTTAAATTTTCAAGCTGAATTAAAATTATTTGAAAATATTATGAGTTGCTAAGTTTTATTTGATATTGTAGAAATACATTTGAATTTGGAAAATTAATTTTTTTAAAAATAAATATAAATAAAAATCTTGGCAGTTAAAGTTGGCCAATTTAAACGATCTTGGGCTCATTCGATAGAGAATTCAAAATTAACTGGACTTTATTATTGGCGGTACTATTTTATCTCATCCCTGGAGCGAGATAACTCGGCTTTAATTAAACGCCTCTAAATTCATTAAATTATACCCCTACATTAAAGCCGAGTTATCTCGCTCCAGGGATGAGATAAAATAGTACCGCCAATAATAAAGTCCAGCTAATTTTGAATTCTCTATCGAATGAGCCCAAGATCGTTTAAATTGGCCAACTTTAACTGCCAATAATTATAATAATTTAATTTCTAATTTAAATTAATTTTCCAATTTCGAATGTATTTCTACAATATCAACATGATCCTCTATGACAATAATTACACCAAATTTAATAATAAATTTTTACATCATGCATAAAATTCCTTCAAATTTTAATACTTAATGAATACATTATAATATATCTTTTCAATGTTCAAGATTTAAGCAAATGTCAGAATATTATATGGAGTTATGAACCTGTTAACCAATTTATTTATAGTTATGAGGTTTATACTTAATGGAGAGCGATTCAAGAGAGATTTCTGTGGAAGAAGCACCTCGTAACTGAATCCTCTTGGCCCATTTACAAAAAGCTAATGTTGCTATTACAATTGATGTTGAATGCTTTCAGATCTAACCATGTTTGGAGTATTATTTATTTGCTCTAATTTCCCACCAAATGCTTTTAGGAACTGTGTGGGAGTGACCTGCTTGTTAGGAGATTGCACCTTTTAGAACAACTAAATAGGTATCATGGTAGATTGCTGCTGAATTGGCACTTAGTAATAGATTTATTGCTCTGACATCTATTTACTTTGTTGCCTCATGAGAGCACTCATGTACAAAAGATGCTTTTGCATTGGAGATGGCTCAAAGATGTTTATGGGTGACTGTCTCACTGCAGTGGGCCTGTGAACTACTGGAGTGAAAGCAGACTTGCTAGTCTATAGCTAGATTTGAGGTGAAGGTGTTTGCTGTATTTATTAAATAAGAGTTGAATTGTTCATTGGTGTGTTTAAAAGGGTTTAAAACTAATTTTCATAAATAAAGAACATTAAGCAATGCAATATTTCCCCCATTTTGTTTTCAAGGTTTTGATAAAGTATAGTGAAGTGTTTTTATCAGAAATTTTAAATATTATACTTTCATTTGAAATACCAGTCTTATAAGTCTTTGTAATATTGATCAGTTCTAAATTAACTGATCCGAACTATTAAAAATTAAGTTTAATTCTTCATATAATTAATCTCTAGGTCAATTTATTATATATTTACTTATATTAAAAATAAAACAATGAAAGCTGATTAATAATTATCTGCAAGATAACGTTAAAGTCAAGCTCACATCACTAATTTCGAAAATACTCAGTAAAAGTAATTGAGTTACTTCTTAGAACCAATCTCAAGCATCAATCAAAACATCATTACCATGACAGTAAGTTATTTTTGAAGTTTAACTTCTATCTTTAATAGGGAGATGATAATTAAACTTTCTTAACTGGTGTTAAACATCAGCATAATTTATCCATTAATGATAATCATGGTCAAAATCTTAATCACATTAGTTCAAGAGGGGTAGACTAAAATCATTAGAACAGTCATTAAAAATGTAAAATTTAATTCGCAAAGTGATAATTTCTAGCAAATAATTCAGTTGAGTATAAACAGATTCACGTTGAAATACATAATGTTATAAGCGACTTAGATGATAAAATAGATGGCATGATTGTTAAGCATGAAAAGGATTTTATGGCTGCGTATAGAGTAAGTATAAAAACTTTTGTTAAGAATTTAGGGCCACATGTTGAAAATCTAAAAAGAGCTTGTAGCAATGAAAAAGAAGTGCAGTGAACAAGAATTTGCATTGAGAAGAGATGAGAAAATCATGTCTCTAGAGAGATAGCTTGAGTGGTTCAGAAGTGAGGCGCTTAATTTATCAAAGCTTTATAAGCATCATACAAGAGAAGCAGAGTCGTTGCGATAGAAAAATGAAACTTTAGAGGAAGAAAAGCAGTTTTTAATGATGCAAATTACTAAACAAAAACGATAGAGTAAATTACTTAAGATGGCTTTAGGCAAGACTCAGGATAATTGCTCGCAGTTAATATAGTACTAAAGGGACATCAAGAAAGGTCTGGTCAGCTCTGAAAATCTTAATGATAAGAATAATATGTAGTTAGCATTGTACAATTTGACTGAAGATTCAGAGTAAGCAAGCCCTTAAGGAACTTTAGAGAGGAATCTTGCCTCTCAATTAAAGAGTTAAAAACTTATATGGGATGAAGACACAGTTACCAGCTACGATGTTGTCAAGAAAATTTTAGATAAACATTCAAATTTAGAAAAAGATAGATTAGCTTATGAAATTTCAAAAGTGGTTGATTCAAAGTAAGATCAACTCAACCAAAAAATTCAAAGATTAAAGAGCAGAAATGAGATCTTAGAAAAAGAATATAAGAAGCTTAAGAGTGTAAATGGAGATAGAGTTTAACAAGATTCCTATTTACAAAAAATATTTGTTGAATGTATTGAAAGTGTTAGGAAAGATATTGAGAAAAGAAAATTATCATAGTAAAATCATTAACCCTTTTCTAATGGGAGCTAAAAATCAAAAACTCCTTCTAACTTTGTAGAGCTTGATATGTATACTAACTTCTAGTAATTTTAACTTGTCGATAAGCAAAAGGTCCTAGAATTACTAATATCTAATGATGATTATTTGAAGTTTATCTACGATTCACTCTTCTAGATAAAGTAGAAAATCCAAATTGACCTCAAAACTATTTCAGTAGAAAACCACAAGTTTCTTGATAGATTAGAATCAGAAAGAGAAACAAATTCTCAATCAATGATATAAAATCCAAAAGGCTAATATACTCCATAAATATTGAATGGACCTTCTTAAAACTTATTTGATTAAAGAGACTCTTTAGTTGATAATTAAAGCAACCTATTCATTAAGAAAAAGCAAGTGTAGAATAGTCTCTATAAAAACTATAACAAATTGATTGGTAAAACTGGAGGATTTTCCGATCAAGACATTTTCCCAATGAATTCTGTTTACTCTGTTTCTAGACATCCAATGTCTGCAAAGGGTATAGGCTAGAATATTTTGAAAATTAACAAACAAAGTCGATTATAGATGTAAAACGCAGCTTCATCAGAATACAAAATTTTAGGAGAATTCAGAAACAGTGCAAACAGAGGTTCATCAAATAAAGCTAGAATGAGACCAATGACCTCTTAAAGAATCGATTATAAAAATAATACATCTTCAAATTTAAATGGGCTTATTTCAGGCTTGATAGGCTCATAGACACCTTCAAACAATTAAAATTCTAGTTCAGCATTTATAGGAAGAAAATAAAGACTCAAAAGTTCAGGAAATTCTACACTTCCTAGAAAATTCTAAGAAATGCAATAACTTATAGTTCAATGAATTAAATGTTAATATTTGTTTGTTTTATATAATATATTTGTAACTATATTTGTTTTAAAACCAATATCTTTTATAATATAAAAAATGATTATTAAAATAAACGAGTAAAATTTAAAACATGGTAAAAACTAAAACTTGTTTTTGAAACTTTTAGAACACAAATTACCATTTATCATTAAGAACTGCTCTCTTATTTAACAACAGTAATAATGTAATAGTTCTGTAGAGCCTACTTTTTAATCTATAACTAAAGTAAGTTTATTATTTTTTAATTTTTATTAGCAATTGACAAGCATAAGAAATGAAAATACCGCGCTTTAAGTTTCTGCTTCTTAAGATGGTAAATTTTCTGGCCACTATCTAAAGCATAGTATTATACCAATGAATTTGCAACAATTTCTTACTTATGAAGGTGATTTGAATCTTTACCTCGCTCAACATCCATTTTACACAAGAAATGACAAATTACAGCTTGAATAGTAAAAAATATAATTAAAGCAAAAACTTCAATTGAGAAAACTCAAATATCCAAAGTATCTGAATCATTTATAGAAAAAGTTAAAACTCATAAATATATGGGCAGCCAAGAACTAAACTTTATCGCAATGGCATTTCGATGCATTTTTGAATTTTAATTACTGCATAAGAGGAAGGAAAACTTTCAAGCTTGCCAAATCAGATTCTAAATATATTAAACCTCAAAATTTAAGTTCGTGGTCAAGTAATCATGCAAAAAGCTGGAAATTTCCGAAGACTAAATTTATTTCAAGGAGCTTGTAGAAAATAAAGAGTTTCAGCTTTTACCATTGAATTAAAAACCTGAAGACTCTCGATTAAAAATTAAAATTTTATAAGAAATAAGTGATTGATCGCCTACCCTACTTATCATTAAATATTAGAGAAAATCAAGCAATCTGTATACCTGAAGGCTATTGGCATTAAGTTTAAAGCACTGAATAAAATTCACTAGCAGTCAATTTTTGGTTTGACGGTCTACAGTAATAAATTAATAATTCGGAGGAATACTTACTTAGATTTTGCTTGAAAAATATCATATCACAATAACTGGAGAGTGAATTAAAGTAGAGATATAAAGTGTGTAAGAAGTTTTATATGGTTGAATAGAAAAATGCGAAGTATGAAGGCAGAAAAGTCATCATAGAAGATATTATTAAAGAAGAAAAATTTAATTAAAAACTCATCTTTAATATTCTCTATGTAAGCATTTTTATTATAATAAAAGCATTTTAGTCGGAAGATATAGACGAAATCTTAGAGCATTTGATTGATATAGGACGTAAAAATAGAGATCAATTAAAGAAACTTCTAGCTACTCTTGATAAATAGTAATTATATCAATTATATAAATTTTTTTCACTATAGTTGCATTGAATTATTTACAAATAAGCTTGAGAAAATGACTAAAAATTTGAGTTTAATTGATGATATGTGGAACAGAATCAAAGATCCTATACATATTAAGGCCATTACTTAGTACTTTGAGATTTAGAAAGAAAAAATTAGAGATTTAATTTTGAAGTAGAATGTTAAATAATTGATTAAATGAAATTAAGATATTTAAGTTATTAAAATTTAAACTGAATAATCATTAATAAAATCAAATTTAATCAATATCTATGTAAATCTTCATGAGTTAGTTTATATTTAGTTTGTACAATATATTTTATTCCATCAAGTTTCTCTTTAAAAATCTCAACTAACTTCTTCTTCTCTTCAAAGCTAATGAATTTATCTGGTTTATTTATAATTAAGCACTCTACACCCTCATCTGAATCCGCTACTATTTCACCGAAAAAATCATAACTCTATAAAATGAATAAAAGCTATGCATTTTTACTTACAACTAATCTAAGAAAATCAGATTCTCCAATTATATCGCCTCTTTTTAGTTATGCTATCTCTTTATTATCATCAAATGTGTTTAATATTTTACATTTTCCACTCATAATTAACATTATAGGCCTTTTATCAATGTATTTAATGATTTTTTCATCTCCTCTTGGACTCATAGAAGTAAATATCTCTGATTAACTAGAGAAAGATTGCGGACTATTAAGAGCTTTTCTTTATGCATCTACATCTCCAAATATATTGTTGTATTTTATGACATTTTGCATCCCTTCAGTCATGTTTTTAAGCATAAGTTTCTTAATTTGTGGGCTGAAGGCACTTTGCTTTTTCACCTCGTCTAAAAGCTAAGTGTTTACTTTCTTTTTACTAAGAGCTCTCATATATCCTTCATATACAGAGGGTGAAACAATTTTACCAGTGTGAACTACCACATCAACTTCATGAAGATTTTTCTCTATTTCTTTTTGAAGTTTACCTGAGTTTATATCTCTATAGTAATTTAACCAATCTATATTTAGAGGTGATCTTGGGTGATGAGTGAGTAAAATCTCTCCTTTCTCAAACTTCTTAAGGTATCCAATTTCATAAACTATACGTTTCTAATTGCATGGAAACAGTCCTTTGAAAAGAGAGCTATTCTTATACACTAGTAAGTTAATTTCTTTTTTAGTATCAAGTGAAAGCTTTATTATCTTTTCATAAACTTTATCGCTCATTTAAATATATTAAACATGCTTTGAAGTACATATCAACCATGAATTTGAATTACAAGAAAGACCATTGTCGGCATTTTAAGATCCCAATATACTTCCTTAAGAATAAACTCCAAGAGTTTTATGGTCAAGAGCGTGATTTTCATGAAATCGTAAAGTTACTCTCCCGTTTATAATTAGCACAACAGTATCCTCAACAAAAACTAAATCATTAATTTTGCTTGTTTTTATTTCAAGTTAAGGAAGCAAATCAATAAGTACATGTTTGGGTAGTTATTTGAAGAACTTAAAAGTTTATAGGAAATTTACAGCATCTTAATTATTTATCCATTAATTCTTCACATAAATTGAATCAAGAGCTTAAGATACCTTTTAGTTTAATCCTATCTCGGGATCATGAAGATTTTTAAGTTCGAGAAAATTGTCAAAGTAATCCTCAATTAACTAAATGATGATTTTAACATAAAATAATGAACGTTACCTTTTTATCTGTCTATAGAGGCAAAATCATTATTGAAAAGACGTATTTAATGAGTTTTTTCCCCTCGGATAATCTAAATTGTTTATCCAAACTTTTATATTAGTTTTCTGATTCTGAGTAGTTTCTTAGTTTCTTATTACAAAGTGCTTTGAGATATACAAATTCATCATCAGTTACAAATATGCTAGAAAAAATTAAAAATGAAAAGGATTACCTTTTAGTGCTAATTGGCTTTCTCATTAGTGTATTGAGAGCTTCTTGATAATCCTTAAGTTTAAAACTACTTATAGCACTTCCAAAGTATGAATCAGCTAGTTGTGGAGCTATTTTAATGCATAGATTAAACCATTTTCTTGAGTTCTGATTCTTATTCAGATTGCTGTATACACATAGATATTTACAATAAATTTAAGTAAACATGCCAGGTTATACACACAAGAGTGGTCCTAGCGATTAACTCTAATTCCATGCTTATAATAATCCAAGGCTACCTCAATCCCTTCTGTCTATTACATAGTATACCCTTTTGACAACCAGTAATCAGAATCTTTGAAAACTTGCATCTTCATTTTCCTATTGTCTGGCTGAATCTAAGACATAGAAAGATTACAAATGTCAAAATTAAAATCAACCGATTCAGGCTCTTCATTTTCAATATGGTAGGAATGAATATGTTAAAACTTCCTTGCTTGAACAGTATTAGTAGCAATCCTTGAGTGTTTTTTTAAGCTAGATATTTCAGTACTAATATGCTTTGAATCAATTAAATATATAAAGAAAAGTATATGTTTGAATCATTTTATTCTACTTGCTGTTTTTTATTTTCTTTATCTAAGAAACCAATATAGCTGGAGTTATTAGGAGAATGCTAGATTGTTGTATAT
Organism: Oxytricha trifallax; assembly: GCA_000711775.1. Classification (NCBI taxonomy): domain Eukaryota; phylum Ciliophora; class Spirotrichea; order Sporadotrichida; family Oxytrichidae; genus Oxytricha; species Oxytricha trifallax. The sequence continues at coordinate 40,853 of ARYC01000358.1, read as the reverse complement.
CCTTAAGTATTGTAACCTCTATTTTGAATTTAATTTTTCATAATCTCTTTGTTTAATTTTGCAGCTGCGATTTAAAATGCAATGTAAAAATAATTAAGAGATTCCTTGCATATACTAAACTACATCTTTAGTTTCTTTATGGTCTCTAAAAGAACTCTAACTCTCCTATTTCGATTCACTATTTAATCTCGTAGAGTCATTGAATTTTTTAAGCATCTGATTATGAAAATCATATCTAACATCCTCATAATTATTATTACTTCTCGTTAAATTTTAGTAATCGAAGTTTCTCTACTCTTACAACTTAGTTTTAGGTGAAAGCAATCTAAATACCCCAAAACTCTTTTTAATGCTGTTTCTCACACTATGATTAGCTTTTTAATTTCTTTAAGCTAAATAACTCATGTTTTCATTTGCAAAATCAAGCGTTTAGTTTAATGAATAGGCCACATTAATCGGAGTTTTGGCATCTAAATTTTATACTTCTGGGATATCTTTTACTTTTGCGTTTTATTACTCCCCTAACTTTAAACTCAAATTAAGTCTTCTTTTTAAATGAGCAGCAATTTTTGGAGATTTAGGTGAATTTAATCCTGAGTGAATTTATTAATGTTATTTTTCTAACTTTTATACGAAATTTTAATCATTATTTATGAATGCTAATTTTCTTGGTTGCGAATTTGCTTGTCGAAGGTCTTTCCTAGTTCCAATTATAGAGTCGATTTTTACAACTTTCTCAATTTATTTAAGCTAATAAAAAATGATATAAAAGCAATTTTTTTATGAAAAGCTTTGACACAGTGTTTTGAATTTCAGTTCTACTAAACAACTAATTTATTGTAGAATTCATTCTATTTTAAGTGTACTTGTCCGGATTGGCATGTTCTTTAAAATTTTCATGCCTTACAACTTAGAATCTTCTCTTTTCTGGAACATCTTATGTCTCAAGTTATAATTGAAATAAAAAAGTGAAGTTTATTTTATTCTTTACAAATATAAAAAATTATACGGTTAATTATCAACTTATGATGATGACTGCAACAACTATTTTCTCTTTAAATTTCTTAATAGCTAGTTATTTGTACTATTTTACATTATTTACTCTTCATCTGATAAATATTAGGGCAGTGTGTCTATATAAGTTTCAATTTTCTTGGATTTGGGGTATAACCTATAAGAAGTTATATTCAAATATTAATGTATTATCAATAATGAGCTTATAACTTACTATAGATTGAATTTATCCATAAGTTAGCGAGGTGACAAAGTTTGGAGTGAATTAATCGCTTGCTATTAAGCACCTGTACCTCCATTTTTACGTAGATTGGAGATATTACTTCTTACAGATGATCGTGCAATGTTGTTTTTAGAACCAATTAAATTTTTGTAATTTGATTGATTATTATTCATGTTGCTGCTCATTGATGATCCTCTATCAGCTTGGGATGAGTTTTATCTATGCTACTTACATAAAAAAGAGAAGAAATATGTTAGTTTATATTTTTAAAACAATAAAAGTGTCATTTGTTTTACTTATTAACAGCTGTTCTATTATGACTATTTGCCTCATTTTCTTTGGCAATGAGAGCATATCTCTTTAAATTATCATAGACAATTTTATTAACTCCAGGTGGTCTGTAAGGTGGCAGATTATTAATATCCAGAGACGCCTATATGCCATACCACGAATCTAATTATTACTCTGTAATCACCATTTTCTTCGTTTACATGTCGAATTGATTACTTTTACTTCTCAGAGATTGAATGTAAGCTTTCTATAAACATGATAAAACTCCATAGATCAATTAAGAAGCGAGGATAGGAGTTAAGAATAATTAGATTAAAAATTAATTATAATTGGCTAATAATATATATAATTAGGGTAAAATCAAATTAACACACCCTGATTGGATTATTTTATAAGGACAATTAATCGAGCCAATAGATTTAATAATTAGCCCAAACATTATAATTATACGCCAATAATAATTAATTCTTAATTTAATTGTTTTTAACCCCAATTTTCATGTCTTAATTGATCTATGGGGTTTATATAAAATCAGTTATGTTCATACATTATCTTCAACTGGGATAGGGCAAGGAGTGAAATTTTCTTAAATGATTTCAGTTTATAACTATGAAAATTCACAAAACTAATGCATTTTGCAGTCTTTCTATATATCAATAATCACTATGATACTTTAATCTTACTAAACTAAAAGTTTTATAATTATTTTACTAAAGCTTATAGATATAAGTTTAACTAATGCTAATGAGGTAAGTTCTTTTAATTGCACTTTGGATCTCTACAGGGATTTATATCTCTGGGACTCAACCTGATAGTATCTTGCATTTGAAATTTCTCCTAATTTCTTAAACTCTTCGAAAATAATTCATCCATTATTTTATTTCTTATTAGTCAATTCTTTATATATGAAATTATAAAAACTAATCCTTTTATTCAATTACCTAATCCAATATCATTATTTCCATTCCTTATAATTAAATTTACTAAAGATTAATACTAAAGTAAAAGTATGTGTCTGTTACTTACTCTAATCCACAGCTTTATAGTAATCTATAACCATCTGCTTTCTTGTGCTTAAATCGCTATTAAGTTTATCTTCATCTTCATTGGATTTGCTTAATGGGATTTTAATGGATTATTTATTTAAATTATCATTATCGTTTAGACTTGAAGTTACATTGAATTGGTCACTCTCCAATTCTTAGAGAGTTTATCTGGCTTTGTTCCTCAGATTTTCAGTTAATCTAGATTGTGTGAAACTTTGTGACAGCTTTATTTAATGTGGCTATGCATTTTTAACTTAATTTCTCATTTAGCTTTAAATAACGTTTTTATTTGTGGCTTTCATAGTGTTAAACGAAAGATCTTAACTTGCAAGCTAAACATTAGATTTTAAAGAAATTCTGTTGTTTTAAGAGAAATGAAGAGCGTTTATAGTATTTGGCTGGATTAGCAAAGTAAGAGCAGTTGTTAGTAAGGACAACTTTAGCAGTTTATTGCAAGATTAGTATTGCATTGTTTAAGTAGTCGACATTTATAAATTGTAATTAAACTATAAAAGATTTATATCGGAAATTAAATTTTAAATCTCAACAGCTCTATGAAGAAAGAAATATCTACCTATTACTTTTATTTGTAATAAATAATTAAATAGAAATTAATGCACAAATTTAATATTTATATTCATTAGGATTTCAAAGCAGCAAAGATATATTTTAAATGATTGAATTTTATCTTTATTTCATTGGTTTTATTAAGTTTGTATAATTCCATCAATTTTAGCTTTGGCAATACCAATTCTATCTTGATCTCTATCAAAGACAGTGTAATATTGTTGCATAAACACATCTCCAAGTAAGAATATTTGCTTTTAAGTGTAACTCACTAGATTCAGTGGGCTTATAACAGTGTCACAAGTGAATTCTTATTGACTTTCTTGTTATTCAATGTTTGTGGTTGATTTATACTTTTTAATATATTTATCAGCTGGGATTGTATATTTAGTTCGATCCTCAAAAACGTAACTAAAATACACGATATATAAGTTAAAATGATTTATTATAGAGATAATAACTTACGTAATGTCTTGATATTGTTAATCAGAGCTACATGGGACATTGTGAGGAAATTAATCTTAAACTTAATCATAGAGTTCTTAGGGAAAAGTTAGGAAAGATGTGCCTGAATCTATGGCTACATAGCATTATCGCATTGGTTAGCAAATTCCAAGTGATTTATTTCCGACCTAAAAACACAGAAACTTAAAAAACTTATTTATTGAACCTACCAAAACATCATTTAAGTTGATTGTCCAAAACTATTTGTCAACCACTGGATAGTATTTTAAGTCTCCTTCGAATTAATTATTGTCAATTTCACCAAGAATCAAATGAGAAGGGATGTCACTTGAGGATGAAAGTGAAAAAGAGAATATGTTTTTTGGGAGTATTCCAGATTCCATGATATGATCGAAAAAAGGCGTAAAACCATAGGCTGCCATCTGGGGATACCCAAGACCTAATAAGATGCCAGTTCCATCTACAAAAGCATCGGATATAGTAAATTCAATAATAATAATTCAAGAGGTAAAACTATTAACTATATTTGGGCAAAAGCCATATGCTGGTTTTTAAGTTCATATTAATCACCAATCCAAATCGAGTCCTAACCCCAAGGACCAGTTAATTAACCTTTTCCAAAAGTAATATGTGAAGCTTGTTCTAACTGCACAGCTGTATGTGAATTCTAACTGTCGTAGCACCCCTATTTGTCAAATTTATTAAACAGAAATTAATTATAATGTTATCTTACCTCATCATTGCTATTTTCTTGAGAGCTGCAAGTTTTTACAATCCACATATTGGTACTGCCAGTATCAAAATCTACTTTGAGTTCTACAGGTGGATTCCCCACTTTCAAAGTACCCCAATAGAGTATATTTCTTATGTTTTACAGAGGGAAGTCAATCGTCTATTTCTGAGGATTAGACGTATCAGCGTTGCTTTGTTTAACTGTGGGATTATAATTTGGTGACTTGCCTATAAAAAATTCATATAAAACAATGATCATAATCTGATTTTTAGATGAGGTTAATACTAAAAATATAAAAATATACTACTCTTTTTTTTAATAGGAAAGTAAAACAGATTGTTTAAATAAATTAATTTAAGTTTTAAAGAAATTAAATATAATGGCAGATACTAACCCACTTGAAACTGAAGAAGTTAAGAAAGCTTTGTAATTATAACTTATGTTTTATCAATATTGATTTTAGTGAAATAACCACTCTTAACATTGATTTGAATGAGAAAGATAAAAGAATCAAGCAATTGTAAGTTTCTTTCATAAATAAATTAGAAAACTCAAATGTTTCTTCGATTTTGAACTTTAAAATTTGTTATAAAAATATTTTATGTAGAAAAATTGATAAAGAGCGCATTCAATAAACAAAACACACCAATTTTTTTATAATCATTATGTATTTATTTATAATTTAATTATCTATTGAATAGAGAATAAAGCAGCATGACGATGAAAAGCTAAAAATTACTCGTACTCTACAGGCTTAAGTAGATGAGAAATCAGAAAAAATAGCAAAATATATGAAGAAACTAGAAGATTTAGAGTAAAATTCAGATAAAATCAATGAGAAACTGCAAGAAGAATATAAGATGCAAGTGGTTGATCTTAGTAAGAAATAAGAACAAGAAATTTATCATACTGAGCATTAATTCCAAATTAAAAAACAAAGGGGTTTTGGGGTTTAGTTCAAAATATTGTATAATTTAAGCATTAGATGAACGATTTATCTGAGGATTTGCAATAATTAGACAGTTTTAAGAAAAATCACAGATAAAAGGAAGAAGAGTTAGAAGCTGAACGTTTGAGATATGAAATTAATTTATCATGATTTATGTATAAGTATTTTTATAGAAATGCTTTAGAAGTAACTATAATCACTTAAAGAGTAAGGTCGCTTGGAGTAAGTACGTTTGAAGCAAAGAATCGAAGACCAATACGCCAAATTTTTGGAGGATTTCAAGAAGCGTGCACAAACAGACGCCGAGAAAAACATCAGCGAGATCGAGAGAAACATCCAAGCACAGAACTAAAGACTAGAGGATGAAGTTTTACTTTAATAGTACGAACTCGAGTTTATGGAAAAAAAGAATGGAAATCTGGGTGATGAGAATAAAAAGTACAATTCAGATTTGAGACAGAAGCAAGAAACAGTTGAGGAATTCGCTAAGAAATAGTATGAGTAGAACAACAAAATTAAAATGCTTAAGACCAAGATTGAATTACTAGAGAAGCGATTAAGTGACATTGTTTAAAATTTTGAGAAGGAAAAGGAGCTACTGAAGTTTCAAAATGAGCAGATTATCAAAGAGTAGAGTGAAGAAATTAGGGCATTAAGGGAAAGTATAAGGTTAAAATCTAAAGAAGTTAAAAACCTTAAAGCTCTAAACTTTATATGAGAAATTAATCTATTTAATATATTATTATATGCCATTTAGTATGTATAGTTTATGTCAGATGATTTTAGATTAAAGAAGTGATATTGAATAATTCTTCCTTGAATCACTGGAGCAGGTAAAGGAAGAAAAACGTAGAAAATTATTGGTTTAAAACGGTTCCACTTAACACCAATAGCCTCAATTCTTACCTTTGATTGATCCCTTAGGTAAATTCGGAAAGTCTAATTTCGAGAGAGATCAGTAAATTTCTACAATGCTTAATGAAAAAAAGACAGTAGAATTAGCTGATTTAGACTGGGAAGATAGGGAAAGAGTTCTTAGATTGATGTTTTCTAAAATGAATACAGGACAAGCTGCTTCAAATTGGAGGATTCCTAATCCCAGCAGCGTCAATCAGCAACTTACTTATTTAATATCGTATTTACAATCTCATACCAAATATGCTAAATGATGGAGGGAGGACATCAGATGGTGCACAAGGAGGACTAGCAACAGGTTCGAAGCGCACAGGAAGAACTACAGGAAATGGAAAAGATGCACTAAATAGATCTTTTAGAGAAGACAACGAAGACGAATACGATCAAGAAGTAGATGCAGATCAAGCTTCAAATATTATTATATTGGTTTTTTTTATAATTTACCAAATACCAACATCTTTAGAAAAACTAATGCAGAGGATTATGGTGGTAGTGTGGCAACTACCAAAAAAGGAAGCTAAAGATGGGAATGATTAAATTTCTTAACTTATAAACATAAAATTATAATTTAACTTCCTTTTAAAAATGTAATTATCTAATAATCAATTTAATATAATGCTTGTCTATCAATTGCCACCAAAGAGTCCACCAATCCATCCTCCAACTTACTTTCCAGCGTCTTCAAGAACTTCTAAATCATTCTTAAGCTCTCCTTCTATGGCATCTCCTAATACTTAAGCATCTTTTACAGTGTTTTTAATTGCTTTTGATATAGAATTCCATGATATTTAAGCGATTCTTGAGAGGTCTAAGTCTCCAAATTGCAACTTTCCAGAGTTATAGTCCTCTTAGATTTACTTTTAAGCTTCTTTCATTTCTGGAGTCCAATCATTAGTGAGAGTTTCAGATAAATTGCCGTTTAAGAAATCTTAGACTTAAACCATTAACTCATCTGTATCAGCAGGTGTTTTATAGGTTTAAGTTTGATTAGAATCACTCTCAGAGTTCTTCTTGTAAACTTACTCTACAAGAAAGTAGAATCTTTCCTAAGATTCTTATCTTTCCTCTGGTGAAAAGTGAGCTTTACCGCCTCCTTCAACTGGCTCTCTGAATTTCTTTTTGTTTTAGTCTTGAAGATTTCTTCGCATTTACTAAGAAACTCTGAATAAGGTTTGTAAATGTTAATCTTTCTCAACATTTATATATGTTGAGTTTACTGCATCTGTCTGATTGTCAACTTTAGTTGAATTATCTGTGGTGTCAGGTTTGATTGAAGGACCAATTAAACTTTCTTCAAAGTTTTTGAAGTCTACATCCCCATCAATCAACAGATACCCTTCATGGGATGTTATTTTCTCCTTCTTAATATACTTAGCAAGTTCTTTAGGAATGGGAATTTTAAAACCATCATCAAGCTGCTTGTTAACGTATGAGCTAAGAAGGGGAGATAATATAGCAAGTCTTGAATTAATATCTTTTGCTTGAGTCTTTGTAACATAATAGGTACGTAATTCGATCACATCTAATTTCAATTAATCCACATCGCCTTGAACAATTAAATTCTCATCAATTGAGAATATCATATTGCAAGTCATCTTGGCAATAATTTGAGCTACGTTTTAAGTATTATCATATGGGTTTTGGATGTTGATTTCGATTCCAAAGTCTATGACTGTCTCTTTTGGTGTAATTTGAATTTTAGAGGTGTGGAGAGAAGAATTTCTGGCGCCTTGGATAAAGATTGACACATTTTTATGATCACCAAAACTTTATTCAAATTCTGAGACTATAGCATCAATGTTATCTGAAGTTTGATTAGCAAGGGTGTACTAAAATAGCTCTTAGTCAATTGCAGATTAAAGTAACTGATTGATAAAATATTCTGATAAGAAAATTAAGGGTAAGTTTAAATAGTGGTTATTTTTATTTACAATTCAAAAATTTATTGTTATAAAAATAAAATTTAAATATCTTCGCTTTCTGGATTATGAATTGGCATTTCTGAGAAGTTCTTGGTCAGATTATTCTTATTGATCGATTGCATGGTGCCATCAAGCAAAAAAGAAACATATCTATCCTTGAACATAACACCATTATGCACTAAGCTTTAGTTGAACGCAAGACCGAAGTTATCAAATACAAACTCTCTAGGGAACAATAAAAGCTATTCATTAATATAATCCTCAATGGATTAAGTTGTCTCATTTGTAATCACTCCGAAGAAATTATGCCTGACTGATTCCTTCAAGATTTTTGAATAGTAATCTATTGGATAAGCCAAATCTCCTTACTCTAGATTCAAGTCGAAATCATCAATCTCTATAGCAATCTCATTCAATTTCACTCCAAAGAAGTTATTAGATTCGTATAAACTGACTTGTAGAGTCAAGTTTAGATCCTCAATTAGTAGGGTTCCATAGCCTGTATCATCAACTAGGTCCGGATCAGAAATAACACTGTAATTGAAATTTGCACATAAGCCAACCTCTTTTAATCTAATCTCTAGGTTTGGCTGTTTTTCATGAAACTAGATGACTGATTTGTTTGCATTAAAAGTCGAATAATTCAGTTTTACATTCGAAAAAGTAGTATTCATTTTGAACACAGACATCTCGAACTGACTGTGCAAGGTTGGAAAAGTAATGCTCTTTAAGTAGTCTAGATACTTTTCAGTGTAGGATTCACGATATTCATCTATGAAATCTTGTTTTAAGCTGATAATTGCTCCAGCTTTAGCTTTTGGAATATCTCCTTTATCCTTGGCTAATGTGTAGCTTGCTTAAACCGAAAAAAGTATTATAATAGTAGAAGCTACGCAGTAAATCTATTTCATTTTATGCTTATAATTATAATTATGGGAACTATTTTTAAATTAATAACTTTAAGTTCATATAATTACTCAATACATCAAGTATTAGATAAGATTATTCAAAATCCGATAAAAATAAAGTGATCTAAGAAGCTATGATTAATTTCTAGCCCGCTCATTTCCTATTTGTACAAAGCATATCTTCCCTTAAACACTTGATCTATAGCAGGTATCCCATCTTTCAAATTGTCATCTATTACTTATTTGGCAATTTAGAGCATAGTTTCAAACAATCCTTCATAGTCTCTGCCATATAATCCACAATTGTCTGCTATCTTTTAAACATTTGAAACATCAAAATTTATGATATTCAAATCAAAGAGTTTGTTATGTAAGAAAGTCTCTAAAACAAGCTAAACATTCATTTGAAACTTAAAGGCAACTTGCTTAAGATTTCCTTGTTTTGCAATGACTGCAAATTAAATTCCAAAATCATTATCTTATCCTATTGTGATAGTTTTGTTACTAATTACTACTACTGGTTTTGATGGATCAGTATCTAGCTAAATATGAAACTCAAAGGTTACATTATCATATTGTTCCTCATAGTAGCTCTTAAACTCTCTCATAAAACTAGACAATTGATCAACTGCCATCTAATTCTCAAATACAAAAACTTTCTTTGTGGAAGCTAAAGCATTTAAGAGTGAAGTCAACATAGATTGGTGGATAGTAATTTGATTCTTAAACTTAGTCTAATTTTCTTTCTTTTAAATGTATAGTCCCTCTCCAATATTTAATGGATGGATGCTATGAACTCTGGTGTTTTCAAACCAACCTGCTAAGTTTATGTAAAGATTTTTATCATCTACTTCACTAATGAGCTCCGTAAATGAAGTGAGATCAAGATCAATACTGTCTGAAATTTATGCGTGTTATAGCATTGGCTGAACCTTTTTCATTTCACTATCAATTTGCTCAGAGATATAGTTTTTAATGAAGGCTGGTTGAAGCTTAATGAGGACAAAGATAATTTCATTTAGTTCTAACTTTTCTAGTTGCAAAAACTTATCTAAAATGAAGCCACTAGTATCCAAATGACTTAATTTTAGATCGGTTATTTCAGCATTTAAGAGTCGGATGTTCTCTGGATCTACTGATTAGATTTTGATTGCGTAGTCAACTTCTTAAACTCCTATTGAAAAGTCTCTCATAAAGTTTAACCCAAATAAGTCTATAGACATTTCGCATTCTAAGTTAAAACCAGCGTTTCTTACAATAAGTTCGAGGGATTAATCAGTTTTGTTAGCTATTAGTTCGATGTCAGATGGAGCTACGTAACTTGAAATATCAATCTTGTCAATATTCATTTGAAATAAAAAGGAAAGTTTCTTCTCATAATTTATGTCGAATTTAAGGAGATTCTTGAAGTCTTCATGTTCAAGCATCTTGAAAGTTTTAAAAAGTAAAGAGTCAATGGTTTTTAAATTTAACTACGATTGTATTGCTCCATTCTCAAGTTGAGAGTAAACTGGCGAACTTAGAAAACCAATTACAATTAGGAGAAGTTTAAAAACAGAACTCTGATAGAATTTCACCATTAATTTTTACTAATTATTCCTATTTTACTTTTGTTATCTTATTTCAGATTATGATATAAAATTTATATATCTCTTAAAATAGTAATATAGAATTATGGTTTCAAATATATATATATATATATTTAGAGGGGTTCAATATATATTGCAGCAACCTGTTTTTGTTCCAACACCTCCCATTCTTAATCTTTTAAGTTCCTCTTCAAGCTTTTCCTTTTCCCTTTAATAAATTTAATATGAAAATATTATGCTTACTTTTTAAGTTTGTCCATTTCTTCATCTCTATTTTGGTGAGATTCCATAACTTTATCACGACTTCCATTTGGAGAAGCTTTATTAATCGATTTGTTAATATAAATAAAAAAAATATTTTAATGTTTATTTGTTGTTCTTGGATTTATTAACGGAAGACTAATCCATCATGTCATTTTACCCGTTTTAAGAAATGGGGTTTCCATACTCATCATCCTCATTGATAACATGTAGATTATTAAGAATACCGAAACTTTGAGCTGTGCTTCTCATGACACCTTCGCTCTTCAATTGTCTTTTCTTGGGTTCCACTTTGCCATAGACTCCAACTGTTAATGTATTCTCAACCATATAACTAATGAGGTCTTCATCAATCTCAATCATGTGCTCGTTCCTGTAACCAAATACTGGATTACGTGTTTTCTCATCTACTACTCTAGATTCGTATTGTGTTCTATCCTCATCAAGCCATTAATATCTGCATTGAATTTCATGAGTTAGCTTCTCAGGCAAGTCAGCTGCTTTTTTCAAGTCTATGCTGAGTTTGAGCTTCTTTCCGATAACATCACTTAAGCTATTATACTTGAGGATGTTGAGTTATCTTTTTTCATCTGGCTCAAAGATTTCTAAGCCAACTGAGTAGTTTATTTTACCCTGAACAGTACCCTTGTTATCAATAATAGGGGTTTCATCGTTTTTAGTCTCTACAAGATTAACTACACTCACCAGGAAATAGTACATAAAACCAATCAATTGCCAATCATTATCCATTGACAAGCCAAAGATTTCACCATCAGCCTCTCTGTTATCATTCTTAAGTTCTTCCAGTAACTCAGCTTCATCAACATCTTCACCCATTAAGCTCTCATACTTGTCTTTAATCTGGAAGTACACATCGTCAAATTTATCAAACTACAATATGTTAAACACATCCTTGTTAGCTCTGTTGGGGTATACTTTACAGACAACCCTTGAAACTTTTCTACCATCATTAAGTACTTCAGTAGTAATAGCTGGCTCATAGAAATAATCTGAACGTCTTAATTCTTGGCAGACATTGTTTACTTCCGCTATTTTTGGGACTATCTCTGCTAATTTAGCATCGATTTCTCTCATTTGCAGCATTCAAAATAAAGTTTAAATAAAATAAATGCTTAAAAATATAATAGCTATTTATTCTCTGTTGATCTTGTTGTGTTTTCTTTTGAATTCTTTCCATCTCTACAGCCGCCTCCTCTTGTTGTCTCTGCAGTTGTTCCTCCTACTGTTGCAATTTTTTTTGAAATTCAAGCTTAGCCTTTTCCATTTCTTCCTGCATTTATTTCAAGTTCTCCTCGTTTTAAGCCTTCATCATCTATTCTTGCTTCTCCTTCATTTCTATCTCCATCTTTTCTTTCTCAGCTTGCATCTTTGCTTTCTGTTCTTCGTACTCTTTTTCCTTAATTTCACGTTCTATCTTAAGCTTTTCTTCCATTTCTTTCAGTTGTCTTTGAATTTCCTCGTTGTTTTGTTCTCCCATCATCATCTGCTCTTTGTTGGCTTGTAATTAAAATAAAGTGCAACAAACATTTTAATACAGAAAAAAGCTTCCTTCATAGCATCTTCCCACTCAATCATTTCATCAGGGTTGATGTCGGGGTCACAGTAGATGAAGTAATGATGAGAACCAATCAATATTCTGTCTCCATGATTAATTTAAGTGGGCTCAAGCAATAATTCTCCGTTCACGAAGATCTTGTTCTTATGAGGATCGTCTTAATTTGGGTACAATGTAGATTGACGACTTGCATATATAAATATTATGATAATTTTGCTGAGTCATACTGGATTTAACCATGTTTAATGACTATACCAGCACCAGCCAATTGCAGTGCAACCTCACCATTAGGATCTTTTTTACCAAGGGCATTCATGCCATCCTTAAAAGTGCTCTTAATCTTTCCACTCATAATTGGATCTTAGTTTATATTTTTCAAGTGTGGTTTGGTTCTTAACTATTCCTCTTCTTTGTGACGACGGAGATTATCAGCATCTTTCTCTTCAAGACGTTTCTAATATTCTTCTCTTTCTTGCTTGATTTAGTCAAGCATTAATTATAGATAAATAAATGAGAGTAAATTAGATAACTTTTAAGATTTTGATTCTCTTGTTTTGCTCAAACTCCTCTAACATAGCAGGATCGACAGCACCGCCGCCACCCATTTATTACATTCTTTTAAGCTTCTCATTTTCCTCTTTTAATTCTCTGATGAGTTTCTCTTGAGGACTCTCATTAACTTTAGCCTCGTTCTTAATACTTTTGACTTGCCAAGCATATCTTAATGTACTCAAAGTTTCATCATAATTGACAGAAGCAGGAGACAAGGCAGCTATCATAGCAGTTTTGGAGTTACCACCGAGAGCGTTTCTCAAAATAAATGTAAGTTTAGACTCACGATAGGGAACGACTACTGCACTACCCTTTGTTTTTGTTGCTAAAGTTGAGATAACTTTACCTAAGATCATGAGAGATTTATTGATGTTTGAACCTTCCTTCAATCTATCACCCTATGCACCTGTTGAGGCTGCTCTCTCTGAGCCTGCCAAATCAACCAAATTAATTTCTGAAAGTTTTTCGTTTAATGGTTTTCCAGTCTCCTTATCAAAGAACTTCTGCTTAAATGTTAGTGTAGTAATTGTGTGAGCTCTACTGCTTGTGGCATTCATGTTTGTTGAACCAATAGTTCTATTGTTAGTGCCGACATCAATTTAACTTTAGATCTCATCATAACTTGAGACTGGGACCTTACTCATATTCTCAACATATACTCCAAATTTCGGATGCTCTCTGACGTTTAGCCCTCCCTTTGGTCTCTAATTTGCCTTAATGAGCAGATCTTGCACGCATTCGTTGTAAATCTCAATCATACTGAGAGTAACTTCATGTTGAATATTATTCTAAGGATCGGCTTCTTTTTACTTAATACGTCTGAACATTTCCTCGCATGCCCTAGGAATATTGTTAGATTTTCAATTGTAAAGAATAATTATTTCTCATTTACTAAGAAATTTATAACATAGATTTGTGAAGATGTTTAGCAATAATACCCTTATTTTATCCATAACCCACAATAGAGTAGCTTTTACCTGATCCAGTTTGACCATAAGCAAACAAACAAGTATGATAGCCTTCAAAAGCATTATCCAATACTTGAATACCCTAAAAAGAATAGATTAGATATTGTAATTTTATAGTCTTTCAACTCCTTTTTTATCCAATATTAAAAGTAAAGTAATTTGCAATTTGATGATAAAATCAACACTTACAAGATCCTAGAAGACCATATCTTGATCGGCATAATTAGATCCAGGCTGAGGTTTCATGTATCCATTGAGTAAAAATTGAGTAAATTTCCAGAATATATTTAAATAATCAATCATTTATTGAAACTATTTTAATTTTAATTTTTTTATTCTAATTAAACAGCACGTATCTCAAAATTTTGATCAATTCGAGATACGTGCCAAATAAATACAATTAAATAATAATATATTAAACTATTAAACATAAATGAAATTTAATATTTCTATAAATGTAAGTTCATTTTTAAATAAATCTTAACTTTAATTTATAATTACAAAGCTTTATAGATCATTACGATTATTTTTAAATATCTAAGTTTAATTATTTATTTATTCTCTAATTTTATTACAACTAAATTAAGATTAAAAATGAACTTACATTTATAGAAATATTAAATTTCATTTATGTTTAATAGTCTAATATATTATTATTTAATTGTATTTATTTGGCACGTATCTCGAAATGATCAAAATTTTTAGATACGTGCTGTTTAATTAGAATAAAAAAATTAAAATTAAAATAGTTTCAATAAATGATTGATTATTTAAATATATTCTGGAAATTTACTCAATTTTTACTCATTAGCCTCTTCATCAAATCCATCATGCGACCAATAACTGTAATCGAATGCAAATTCCTTTATTTCTCCAGTTTCCTATGAAAAAATTAAAATGAAGTAATTTTGGTTACTGGGTTTCTAATAGTTGTGGTTTTGCCATCCATCTTGATGATACACTCTGATTCGAAGTTTCTCTCTCTTTAATTGAAAGGTCTTACTCTAACTGCGACTTTTACACTCGTCATTTTTGGGTGTTTTAAAAGAATAAACTTAATTATAAATAATACCTTTTCAAATCTGATTTATTACAGTTTCTATATCCCTTCTCAATTAATTTTATAAAACACTTGTTTGAGACAAGCATTTCAAACGTTTAAAACTATTCTTTTAAACTGCAACGATTGAAGCATATATCGGTGACTAAAATCTTCAGGCTGATATCAAGAAATATGGAGCTGACTCAACCTTTTCAAGTTTATACCCCTTAATTACTGGAAAATTACCAGAGTACTCTTTCTCATAGGTTTCTTCTGAGAAGGGATTCCAATTCCTTACATATATGGAAAGCTTAGTTGGTGAAGATAATTTCCAAGCTTGGATAAATCTGTATTTCTATAAATTCCTTTATTAAAGCATATCTTACAATGAAATGAAAGCTCACTTCATTGACTGGGTAACGAACACTCTCTTCAAAGACAACTAAGAGAGCATTGATAAAGTATTGAATGCTATTAATTGGGAAGCTTGGATCAAACAAGGAGGTTAAAACCCACCTGAATGGAAAATCAGTTTCAGCACTGATTCAACTAAAATTTCTGAGAAACTTGCTGACGACTACATAGCATTGCAAGGAACTGGCCATCCAAAGGACCATTCTATTAGTGATCTTGATTCTCAAAACATGGTGGTTTTCTTGAACAGACTTATTGCTAGACAAAACGAACTTAACTACAATATCATGGCTCTTATCGATTCTGCCTAGGTCTCTCTATAGGGTAATAATCCTGAGATCATGTTTAGATGGTTACCACTTGCAATTAATTATAAATTAAATTATTTTTTTAATTTCTATGGGCTATGAAGAAGCCTACGGAGATAGCAAATCCAGAGCTCATAACTTTGTTTCATAAAACGGTAGAATAGATTACATTTATCCAATCTATAAATAATTAGTTAGATCTGGTAGAAAAGATCTTGCATTCAAATGGTTCTCAGAGTTCAAAAACTTCTATCACCCTTCAGTTGTTGCTGACTTGAAGAAGATGATTATTTCTTCTATTGGTGCTGAATAAGAAGAACTCTTAGAATGAATTTTACAGTCCCTCGTTAATTAATGAATCAGAGGTGCAGACTTATTATTCAATAACAAAACATTTAGAATTTCAATCTTAATTTCATTAAAATCTCATCACTCGATCTTTTTTTTATAATCTATTCGGATTCCAATCACTATCTTTCAACTAGAATGCTGATAGTTAGAGATTAGATCCATCTTAATTATAACTTTCACTTAAATTAGAGGATACAAGCATATTTATCTTTGATTCGTTATATTTCTTCAAAAGCTTAGAGTACTTATCATTTATTCTTAGATTGCTAGTTTCATATTTTTTCTTATCAGTTTCTTGATTTTGTAGCTCTTACATCAGTTCTTGTACTTTATTGGTGAGATAAGAATTTTCTATAAAATATAATAAAAATTTAATAAAAAAGAGCAGAGTAAAATTTTACCTTATATTAGTTCGCTGCTTCTTTTCTCTAGGTTTCTGAGACGGTTTAAATCAATTTAATAATCATTTATAGGGTTATGTTGCTATGAAATGCTAAACTATTGTATTTTATCAATAATTTCATCGATTGAGTTTGATAGCTAAACTTCTTGGCCAATCTCAAATAAATTACTATATTTTCTAGGTGTTTTACAAGATTCTTGACTAATGATTAAGTAATTATTGATTTTTAAAATCATTTCATTAATGAACTGTCGACTGTTCTTACAGTCACAAAAATTTGGTACCTGACTGGGCCTAACGTTTTCTAATACCTATTCTGTGCTAGATTATTTATAATGATTCTTCCCTTTATTTTCAATAATTTGGATTTAATCTTTTTTGGTTGTTATCATCTAAGTGAGCCTTGTTAATTCATTTTCTAATTCCTTTTGCTCATTTTATATCTCAATCATTTTGCTGTCAACATATTAATCTTCCTCGCAATTTTTAATAGTAAATTTTCTTTTGCTGCGTGTGTGATAATTATCACTGTATT
The DNA here is from genome assembly GCA_000711775.1 of Oxytricha trifallax. Classification (NCBI taxonomy): domain Eukaryota; phylum Ciliophora; class Spirotrichea; order Sporadotrichida; family Oxytrichidae; genus Oxytricha; species Oxytricha trifallax. The sequence continues at coordinate 23,821 of ARYC01000358.1, read as the reverse complement.
CTTGAATTTATAGCTAATTTCTAGATTTTATTTCATCTAGAATTTTATCACTTGGGACTTTAAGCATTTCAATGTTTAACAATTCACCATTTTATTTGTAAAAATCCTGGCTTTATTTCCTACTATGAGTATCTAACATCAAAATACTACTTTAATTTTATTAGTCTAATTGCTGGCTTTAATCTGTAATTAATTGGGAATTGTTGAATTAACCTGTATAGCCATAAATATTATTATTCTGCAATTTTTAAATATTTTAGGCACTTTGAAACATTATAACATAAAAAGATATGTTAATTATATAATCTTATTATTTCCATAGCTTTTTATACTGTAGAATATATTTAATTTCTGGGAAATTAAAATACTTATTATTGCCTTCATTATTGAAATAACTCTAAATTTCAAACTGATTATTAAAATATTAAAAATAATACACAAGTTCATTGAGTTAGGATGGAACTTATCTCATTTATTTAGCATAATATACTGTTGAAATTATTTTTATATGATAACTGCAATGTTTTAAATAATTTATTATCATTTAATTTCCATAAATTAAATGTATTCCTATAGTATTAAACCATTATTAAATAATTAATACTTGCAAAGTCATAGTGTCCATGCTACTTCGTGATTGTTAGGTAGTATCAAGCAAATCATTTTACTAATAAGAGTCTTAACTATTAATGTTGATTTCATTTTAGTTTCTGGAAGAAGCCTCCTCTATGTTCATAAGATGAGATCGAGAAAGTGATGATGAAGTCTACTCTAAATTTTATTCAGATACCTCTTTTCTATAATTTTAATTTTAATCATAGTAGCTAGGAAATTAAGTTTAAGTGCATGACAATTAAGTTTGAAACTAGTTTTAATTATGATTAAATTAATTCTACTTTGACAAAGAATTTTGATTTTCAAGGTTAAAGGGAGGTGATGCCCTAACATACCCTATGGATTTTTCTTAAAAATCTCTATTACTATAATGATTAGTTTTGAAGATAATTACATCCGAATTGGATAATAAATCTCTAGCAAAAGAATCTGTGCTTTAAAGTAGTGGAGAAATGTTCTATTAGTTTTTCTAATTGTAAATTGGAGGCTTAATTCTGGAAAATTAACTACTAAGCTATAATTTTTCAATTTTAATTGCGTTGTTAATTTCATTATTTACTGCCCTCTTTGTTAAACTGTTTGGTGTGTGTATTTCCATATTATCTTATGTTTGAAAATCTTTGCTTCTACTAAGTCGATTTGTCAAAGGTGATACTTCATTTTAAGTTAACTAATTATAGTTATTTTGGGATTACCTTAAACTTTATAAGGTAAATGGTGAAGTATTCTTTAAGTTTTATTATACTTTATTTTCTGTTAGAGAGGATGATCTTGGTTTCTTATTATCAGATTTATCATTAGAGTCTTAAGTTTATTCCGTGCGAGAATTGTTGCTTAAATTTCTTGAATACAGCATTTTTATGGGTGTCTTGATGAAAATTAAATATAAATTGTAAGCAAGATTATTAATGAAAGTAGTAGATGACTTATTTGTTTGGCTTTGAGTATTCTAAGTCGTGTCATTAGGGCCTAAGCTTCTAGAGTGTAATTAATTTGTTTTCATTTTATTAATTTTATAATTTTTCTGTTTAACACTCTGAATTAATTATTATTTATATGTTAAATATAAATATTTTATGTTGAAAGCTAGTGACTGCAGAAAAATACTCAATGATGTAATTTTAAGATATTAAGTTTATTTTCATATTTCTAGGCATGTGTAATTATTGATTGCTTCAAAGATGCTTCTTAACTACCATAAAAGCTAAACCTATTAGTGGAGTAATACAAATCACTAAAGAAAGAGTTAAAAACTTTTCATATTAACTCATAAGATTAGAAGTAGTCCTAACAACAGTAAAATATCTAGGAAACCCAATCATTCATTAGATAAATCTATTTATTTCTAGATTATGATGATCCCACATAATAAATTATCTTGAATTAACCACAATAGAACAATAGATTTGCACCATCTCTTTAACACTTATTAAAGAAAATAAGAGAACATAAAATTATTGTGGACAATTTAGGGAACACAACTAAACATATCAACAAATTAAAGGAATGTTTGGGGCTCGATCATAATGCACTGGATAGTGAATTGATAATTAAGATTACTAATTTCATAAACTCTTAGACATAGCTTCAATCTCAAAGTTTAAAAACTGATGGAAGTGTTAAGTTATTAACTAAATTTAAAGACTTTAATAAAATCACAAGTAGCTTATCAAATCAGAAATTAAGTTAGAGCATTAAAGGATTGGAAAATCTTAAAAAGATAAATGTTGGGAAAATTGTGAACAGGACCTCTTAGTAATTAACTCTCAAACCAGAAATAGCAAGTAGTTTTGTGATTAAGAAAGAGATTGGCTCATCTTAAAATTTTACCACATTAGAAAGCAATAATTAGTGATCAATTTTTTCAACTTATTAATATTTTAATTTCATTAAGAAACCATTAAAAAAATAAATGCACCAATATTTAAAATTAAAATTAATTATTATTTCTGTAATAACACTGAAAGAATAATATCTATTATAATTATCTTGATCTCTGTAGTTTTAACTATCATCTTTTACCTCTATCTTTGACAGGTTACTTCTTTGCATTAATACCTGTCTTAACTTCTTCTTTCCCTTGAAAATATACTTTCTACCCTCCAACATATGGTACTTTAAATCTATCCATAAAATCCTTTTCTGCTTCCTTAAACTTTAATTGAAGATTTTTCCAACTTTTGGAATTATATATTGAATACCTATCGTTCAGATCTACTTCTAATAAATAATCTTCTATCTCTGTCACTTTGAGGTGCTTTGATTAATCGAATTGTATCAAGTTGTGGAAGACTCTCAAGAAAAGGTATGCTAAAAATAATAATTAATAATGTCAAGATGTATGTATAATTTGCTGCGATTGGCTAATATCCATATTCCTCGAATAGTCTTTCAGAGAGTTTTTTTGCTTGAGCACCAAATGAATTGTCTTTACTCGTTTATGACAAAAGCAATCGAATTAAAAATAGACTGTTGTTAATTTTAATAAATAATTTTCAGCGCATCACTCCTATCTAAATCTTAAGATTCCTTTTGTGTGAAGTATTTTTACAAAATCAACTTGTTTAGATAGTAATTTATTCTTTGTAAATTACCAACATCAAAGAATTTAATAGTTTATACAGCTTTTTAAATTTCTTTAAATCTATTATTAGCTTTCAAATATTCCAGATATTGATATCCACTTAAATCGTCGTAATAAATACAAAATTTGTAATAGTATTCTAAATGTTAGGGATCTACCTGATTTTTAACTTAAATAATTTAAGATTTAATAATGCTTAAACATTGATTTTAATCAAGCTTTTACAATGATTTTAATCCTAACACATGTATCTAAACCACATACTTATCTTTAAAGGTGTTATTCAACACTAACTCTTATATTAATGAATGAAAATATTAATATAATTTCTTTGACAGCTAGATGAGCTTTTTAAAATGCTTCTAAATAGGATTTCTGTCTATAATGCTTAAGAATTTAGAAGTATCTTTCATGAAAAATATAAGCTGGATTATAAGGAGGAGCAAAATTGACTTCCTTCTTTAGACATTCATAATTTTCATAGCTTTTCACTTTTTTCACTGCTGCTAGAAATATATATAAATATATAAATCTATATAGCCTTTTTCTATTATAGAAATTTATCAATAACTTCATCTTTATTTTCTTCCTATTCTTCATTCCAAAGTTCAAATATTTTATCAGCCAATCTATTCAATATCAAAATGTTTGTGTGAGAATGATAAAAATTAGGCATCACTCTTGGTTCTCTGATAAGCTATACCAATATATCAGTGATGTGATGAGACTTCATTTTTTGCCCTCCTTCATGATATCCTTCAAACATTACTTCAAAGAGTGGTGTTATAAAGTACAGTTATTAAGCTTGTTCTGGGAAAAATCCAGAAACTTAATAAACTTTTTCTATAACTTAGATGGCTTCTTGGGCTAGACTTTAGTTTACTTTTGAATGATAAGAATGTAAATTTAGGTACCATGAATGAGCAATTAAATCAATATTATAAGACGTTATATTATATGTAACATACTTATTAAGCATAGATTTAATCAAGTTAAAGAGAGTACCTTTTATTCATGAGATCCTCTTCAATTAGACTTAGTATTTCTTAGTTTTTTTATTCATCCTCAAACCTGTATTTGAAAAATTCAGCATTTTAAAATCCAAGATAATATTTACTTTCACTCGGTGCTATTTAAAACTTATTATCTTCATATTCAAATTTTGTGAATCTCTAAAAGTAAGAGTATGTGTCCAGCATCAATCTTTTTAACATAATATTATCTTTGTGTTTAAACGTATCTGAGTGAGTTGACGTGGCAATCATGAAGTAGAATACTCCGAAAAAACCACTTCCGCTATCACCTAGTCTCCTCCTTAATCAAGATGTTGTCAGCATAATCTGAAAAACAGAGCTCTAGAATTCAACTAGATGACAGGGAGTGGAGAAAAATGCTTACCGGTCCCACCGCTGTTGGGAAACGTAATCCTTATTCTTTCGCCGTGGTAGCTTCAGCACCCTAACTCGGTGTGGGAGAAAAATACTTATCGTTGGCTTCAATTGTTTTAGTCTTCTCACTTTGGAAAGCAGAGCGTACCTTCATCCTGCTCCCTATTATCTAGGAAATTGAACTCAATCAAGGCAAACTCATCAAATGCAGGGAAATCTTTGGATCCAGCCCAATCGAGGAGTGTAGTAGCTGACAGATTGAACCCCGCCGACTGGTTCCTCATGTGTTGCGCCCAGCAACCCCCTACTTTTTCTCAGTAGGCCTTAGTCTAATAGAAAGCTCTATTAGAAAGTCCTAAGTGAGATAGGTCAATCAACTAGCAATTAATTTTCTAATTTAATATTATCATTATGATCTGAAATATCATTTTAAATTGCGATATTTCTTTCTAAATCAGACGATGCTTTATCACTTGTAAGTTTATGATCACAGTATTCGGGGTTAATTTCCTTTATTGTTAGATTTAGTAATGAGGATTTGAGTTCATTCTTATAAAGCCAATATTTATAGTAAGAGTACTCACAGATTTTCCTTAGAGTAGTATATCTCTCTTCTTTTTTAAGCTAAGTTGTGAGATTTTAGAGGAACTATAAAATTAATCCCTAAATTTAAATTTCATTTGGCAAATATAATGATCCATCTTGAATTTATTTCTCCATTTTGATATAACATCTATGAGTTCCATATCTTGAAGGTCTTTCAACATTTCTTCATGATATTTTGGAGAATTTGGAAACTTTTAATTATGAATTTCAACTATTCTCTTAATTGATTTCTCAATAGTAAGAATCAAAGCATATTATAAAAAAAGAAAATTTGCTTTTAATAATTTGACTATAAAAACATTTTTAATTTTAATAATACTAATCAATTTGATATAATTCTTTCTTTGAGAATAGTTTTTTACTATAAAATCCCACTATTGTATCTGAGGAACAAAAAGCCATAGAAAGGCCTTTAAGTAGATATGATTTTTAATTTTCATCTATAGAGGGATTTAGCTTGATTGAGACACCTAAATCCCCAATCTTGACATTTAAAATTACAAATAAAAAATTAGATTTGTTTATTGAAACATTCATGTCATTGAAGACCAAAAGATTTTGAGGTTTCATGTCTCCGAAAAACATATCATGCTAGTGCAAAAACTCAAGAGCCTCCATTGACTTCAAAATTAAATAGCAGAACTTCTCTGGGCAATTTAAAATTGTTTTCAATTATAATTTTATTTCATAATTTAAATTAATAGTGAATAGCACTCATTAAGTTTTATAGATTGATCTTCATCATTCCATATTTAAAGAATATCATGCAGAGAAGAAATAGCTTTTTCTACTATGACTACATATTATATAATAACTTTAGATTGCTCATCGAACAAAATAAATTCATCTTCTACTTAGGCAATATATTCTGAGTTATTTAGAAGTTTTAATGTCTATGTTTCTTATAGGATTGATTAGAATATATTAAAATACAACAAGATCATTCATTTATAATTTTTATGCAAATATTTGAATGTCTCATGTTGCTTGAATTTATCTCCCTCAGTCTTGAAGATTGAGAAATCAATTTAAAAATGGTATATTTTAAGTGAGCACTTTGCGACTAGTTCCTTACCTGTATAATTTTAAATTCTATAAACTACAGCTTCCCCTCCCTTAGCTTAAATTTAAATTACCTTTCAGATTCTGAGAATTTAAAAATATAGCTAACTCATCGAAATTCATAATATCTTTGTATTTCTTTGAACTTGCTATTATAAATTTGTATAAATCATCCTTGTCACTTAGATCTAAGGATTTAAGAGTTTCAAAGTTAAAGTCTTCATCTGTCAACTGATTTATTCTTTAATTTGTCTCAAGAATTTTCACTATATCTGCAGTTTTATTCTTATATGATTTTAACAAAATAATCTTTAAATTATAATTTAAATTTTAATTTGTGATTTTTAAAACTAGAATCATAATGATTATATCATAATTTCGTGTAAATTTTTTATTAATGATCTTAAGAATAAAGATGCCAAAAATTTATCAATAATTTTTTGTGACGTCTTAGTTTTTATGATGTATGTATCTAATTGCACATTTTTGTTAAATACCTCTACTATTGATTTACATTCTTTAATGTTATTTTTAAATAAATTAAAATAAAAGTATGTAAATACAATAAATTCTAGATATTTGAAACTGTTTCCTTTAGTTTAATTTAAATTTTATTGATTATGAGGTTGTACTTAAGTAACAGCTGTTCTTTAAATCGTCACATATTTCTTTGCTTACATGTAAAATATAAAAGATTTAATGTATAAAAAACATGCTAGATTTCTTATTAATTTCAGGGACAACTGTTGCTTCTACATTAAAATCATCGCTATCATCCTCTTCCTCAATTTTATTCATGTTCTAAGACTAAGCATTTGTTTTAGCCTCTTCACTATATTTGAATAACTATAATTTATTAATTTATTTAGTGCTTTGGGAATCTTCGTCAATGAGACTTTGAAGTTGACTCACAGCATTTCCAGGTTTTAGTTTGTACATCTGCCCATAAATATCCTGATTGGGGATTGTAGCCCCTGATTTATAAAGCTAAGTTTTCTACAATTTGCTAATTAATTAATGTGACTCCTCTGGATTTATTTCACAAGCTTAAAGTTCATAAAAAAAAGAAATAAATAATAATGTTCCTGCAATAAACTCAATCCTTAATAATAGAGATTAAAAAGAACAAACAAGCAATATATTTAATATTACTGAGCTTATTTTAATTTGAATCATTAAATTTTCTTCTAAAAAAAGAAAAAATTGTGAAAATGTTTTGATATACAAATAAATCTCATTAATTTAGAAAATTATACTATGCATTAATTTGATTATTATAATTAACCTTGGGATTTATTTCTTATTGTTGACTTTGTATGTTGGTTTTCATGATTTTTGCAATTCCTGCAGCCGTGTTATACTTCAATTAATTGATATCTTTAACTATCTTTTTTGAGACAATCTAAGTATAAATGTTTACTGTTTCCTACAGTCTCTGATTGGCTTTTACTTTTGGGTTTTGAAGCATTATGTCCTTTTATTTTTCCTTAGTTTACTTTGTCTAGGACGAAGGTAATTTTTGTTAGGAGCTTACTCCACCCATGATAGACAGTCCTGCTGATTTTAAAGTGGAGTCTCTATGATAAAATATATTTAAATCATTAATAAAAGAATTTAATTATACCTGATTGAATTTTACATTTTTATTAAAGCGGCTTAGTAGATCTTTCCATTAATATTAATAAATAAAATTAAACTAAGATTTTTAAATGCTCAATTTTAACTCTAAATCCTATAATAATGATTAGAATATTTTTAATTTTTATATTTATTAAAGATAGTTTTAAATAAGATGTAGATTTCTATATTTTTTCCTAGATTCTTATGTATATTTCTTTTAATTAACTATTTAATTTTTTGAAGCATTATATAAAAGATTTAAATTAATAAACTTAATATAAGCATTCTAATTTCATAAAAGTTTTATTAAGTTAAATAGATAATCTATTTCTTTTTATCTATCTTATTTATCTAAACTTATATCTTGAGATTTTTTTTCAATTTATATTCCTATATAATTAAATATCGATAAATTCACATCAAGTTAATAATGATAGAAAAAATTTTTATGATAAATTTGAACTTGTATTTTATTATTTTATAACAAATTAATCAAATTAATTCATAATAAAATATAATAAAAACTATGTTGTTAGAGTTATTGGATTTAATCAAAGATATTATTCTCAAATCATAATATAAACAAAGTAAACTAAATTTTTTATATTTTTAGAATTTTATATAATCTTATTGAAATTCAAATTAGCAAAATTTACCTTAAATCTTTTTTATTTTTCATTTAACAAAATAATAATTATTAAAATTTTGAAATTAAATGTTGATTACAAAAATATCTTTATTTAGTGGCTAACATTTAATATAAATATTTAGCGTATTTAAAATCATATTTTATGAAATAAATTAATATAAACATTTTAAAATAATAACAGGCTAAACAGGTGATTCAGGAGGTCCTAATTATTTCTTGGAGTCTCTGGGGTACATCTGTAGGAACAATTTGTACTGAAATATATTTAAATAAACTATATATATAAAGATGGAAAAGTAGTGCCAGGACGGCAGTGTTTTGGTAGTGGATTTACTTACATAATGTTAATAGTTAAAACAATAATTTGTGGAAATGGTAATCCTTTTAAAGTATATTCAAATAAATTTAAAGAAAACACTATAGATAGAGATGGCTGTAGTTTTAATTTTAAATAAGAAGCTGGTTTTTATTTGAATTAGGCCAATGACATTTATAATTATTATAAATTGACTTTTTTGAATTACAAAATGTAGATTATACACCTTTTTACTAATTTTTAGCCTTTTATTAGTAAATTTGTAGGATGAAATGACAAATGTTAAATAGAGATAGGTTTGAAATAAAATTAAAATTTTTTATTTTCATTTTTGAGCACATAAATTTTGTTGCTAAAAATTTAATTATAAAATATTAATTTATGAGCAAAATTTTCAAGTTCTAGTTCAGATGTAATAAGAAATATTAAATGTAAGATTATCTTTAAAATCATATTTATTGTTTGAGTAGGCTAAAAGGTTATCTAAGTGTAATAAACACAATAAGTAATCCAAAAATAATAATTAATGCTTAAACTATCATGATAAGAAATCAATCAAAAAGAGAAATTAATAAATAAATTTGGAATGGTAGGCGATATTAATCACTTACTCGTTAACAATACATTTAATATAAATTTATTTTACCATAAGATTACATTAAAACTCAATAACCTTAATTAATCCCTACTAAATCTAAATAAAATATGCCTTTATAATCTGCATTTTTCAATAAAATAATTCACTAACTAATAAAGGGGTTTAATTACAAGTTATATAAAATTCATATCATAGAATAATAAGTTTGTACCAACTCTTTAACACTTATTAAAGAAAATAAGAGAACATAAAATAATTGGTGACAATATATGAACACAACAAGACATATCAACTAATTTACGGAATGTCTGGGGCTCGATCATTATGCATTAGATAGTGAATTGATAATTAAAATTACTAGTTTAATAAATACTTAGAAATAAGATTAATCTCAAAGTTTAAGGACTGATTGAAGTGCCGAGTTATTCACGAAATTTAAAGATTTAAGTAAAATTACTTCAAGTTTATCAAATTAGAATTAAGCTAGAGCATTGAAGGATTAGAAAATCTTAAAAAGATAAATGTTGGGAAAATTGTGAATATGACTTACTAGAAATTAACCATGAAAACAGATATGTTAGAAAAGTAATTTTTTAATGAGAAAGAGATTAACTCACATTGAAATTTAACCACATTAAAAAACAATAAATATTGAAATCAAAATTTTACTTATTTAGATTTAAATTTTATTATTCCTTATTTTTTATCTTATTTTTTACTTTAAATAAATCTTAATCTTTTAATGATAAAATCTTCAATTAAATATTTCGAATTTATCTTAATTTATATATTAATATCATCTATTAAATTTTCCTCTCCCAGGCCAGCAATCGTCCCCATTCCAGTTCTCGTCCCCAGACCAGTTCTCGTCATTAGCTCTTCTAGCCTTTTTGTTACCTTAGTAGTAAACTTTTTATCCTCCAACATATGGTTCCTCAAATCTGTCCATAAAGTCCTTCTAAGCTTCTTTGAATTTTTGGGGGGAAGTTTCGAGTATGCTTTGCTTAAAATTCTAACATAAACAAATTTCAAAAATTATTAAAAGGGGTTTTTTCAATAACCATTTATATGATAAAAATTAATTAAAGGGAAGGTTCCTGACAAGTAAAATTTTTGATTTTCTTCTAATTTCCATTTTATAAGTTATTTTTTCTTACAAAAAGTTACAAATTTTAGTGAATTATGATAAATAAAATGAAAAATAGATGATTATAAGAATACTGATAACATTAAATCAAAACTTATTACAAGAAACAAAAATGAAAATCTAAAATAAGTTTCATTGTCTTACCATTCTCTTTCATATTTATCTCCATTTTTCCATATTTAAGTTCTTTTGCCAGTTCTTTTTGTTGCATGTGAATTTTGTGTTTTGTCGTTTAATCGCTCGTACCTGGTTCGACATTCGTAAAAATAGAATATAAGAAATCTGTTTGTAACTTATTTTTTAATGAATAAACAGGCTCCTTCTGCGTCAACATCTATAGCTTTCCATTTTTTCATAATTAATTTAATTTAATTTATCGATTTCCTCTTATAAAATTTAAATGACTAACATTTCCAATAAGCTTTAAATAATAATAATAATAACAAAGACTAGCATAAGATTTATAATATTTAGCTTTTATCAGCTTTTATTATTTATTTTAATTTAATTATAGATTAATTTTTCTTCATCATATATATTTTGATTTGTGCTAAAATTCATATTTTTAATTGTTTCCTATTTAAAATATGCAACCTTTAAGAATTATAGAATAAAAAAAACTACTTGACCATAACTTTTAAGATGATAAAGGATTATAAATTATCCTTAACAAACTTATGGTCTGATTATATAATTTTATGGAAATTTTATTTAATAAAATCAAAAAACAATAACTTGACAGGAAATATTCCCCTCCTCAAATTTTTCTGTAATACTATAAAATGTTTCTTCTTCTAGTGATACTTCAGCTACATTTAAATGCTTTGACTAGTCAAATTATATCAAGTTGTGGAACACTTTAATGAATAGTTATGCTCATAATTGTATTTTATAAAGAATAAAATATAATAAAATATGCTGCTTTAAAATTCTTAACATCTTTCATATCGTAATTTACCCAATCATTGATAAGGCGATCTGACAATAAACTTCGAATTAAATAATATAATATTCATATAATTTCCAAAGCATCATTCTTATCTAAATCTTGAGATTCCTTTAAAGTGTAGTATTTCAATAAAATCATATTGTTTATATAATCAGAATTATAACCCATTTGACTCAACATTCTATAAAATTTATAGTCCTTTTTTATTTGTACGACCTTATGAATATCTTTAATTCTACCATTAGCTCGAAGATATTCCAGATATTAGTACCTACTCAATTCGTCATAGTAAATACAAAATTTATAATAATAATCTAATCTTTAGGGATCAACTTGATTTATATATAAAAAAATAATCGTAATTAAGTGATTTAATTTTGATTTTAATCGAGCTTTTACAATACCTCCAAGCCTATTTAAAAACGGAAAAACCCTGAATAAGTTTTATTAGTGCAATGACTTGGGGGCGAAGTTTTATGCTCTTTAGGTAATTTTTTCCCAGCATTAAATTTTATATTTATTTGCAATTTATATATTAATAACAATGTTAAAATTATTGAATTTTATTGATGATAAATGTGATTTAATTATAATTTGAATTCTTAATCAAGGTAGAAATATTATTGGATGCTAGATTATAAATAAACATATCACATGGAAACTCCTCTTGTTACTTGTAATTTATTTTGTAAGGGTTGGGGTAATTGATTGTTTTTAATGTTAATTTAGAGTAAATTTATTTAATATAATTATCTAAATGCAATTTTGAATAATTAACTAGAGGTCTAAAGTATATTTTACTCAAACACAAAACTATTGTTTTATTGAAATCTCTGGTCTTGATTAAGGTTTTATTATTGATGATTAATAAACTCTGGTTTTTCTTTCTATAAGCTGTTTTATTCTTTACTTAACACATTTTTAAAACCTTGTAGAGTAGGATACTTTGTGAAACACATCGAACTCAATTTTTATAATTTATTATAGAAAATTAAGAAATTAATCAAAAACTTAATATATTAAAAAGTATTCTTATAGATTAGTCGCAAGTGGACTCATTTAAAATGTAATTTACAAAAAGAATATCTTTAACTTTTATTTTTTAGTAGTCACACTTGGTATAACCACAGGTGTCTCTAGACAAGTACTTCGCAGGTGATACAAAAAAGAAAACTTAGAAGACACTCATCATAAAAGTGATGAAGATAACAATCAAATCCCCAAAACCCCTTAATAAGGTGTATAAGTGCTTTGTTTTTTAGGGAATTTGTTAGGATTGGGGTTATTAATAGGTTTTAATGTGAATTTTATAGTAAATGTACTTATTTTAATCACTCATAATGCACTTTTGGATAATGTGGTAGAGGTCTGAAGTTTACTTTACTCATCCACTATTCTATTTATTCAATTACAATGTCTGATCGTGAGTTTGGCTAGATTATTTCTTACTCTGCCATCTGTTTCATTTATAGAGATACTCTTGTTTTAACAATAAATTTGCTTTATTATATGCTTGGCATCCTTTTCACACCTTATTGATTAGTAATCGTTGCGAGGCTTTTCGCACTCTATAATAATTGCGGCCATTGCCCACAGATCCCATTGAAAGTCTCTATCTCTCCAGTCTTAACTTTCTGAATAATAGCCTGAAGTTCCCATAACACTTCTTATCCTGGATACTTCCACCCTTAATGCTGTGTTGAAGTCAATAATTGTAACTCTTACAGGTGAGAAATTTATCATAATATTCTCAGGCTTCAAATCTCTATGAACAAAGCCTAACTTATGAAGCTCTTTTATACCTTGTAAGGTTTAAGTTGCTATCAAAACAAGCTACTTATAATTCTTTTGATCAGTAATAAAATCTTTTTAGTTCATTTCATTGAGAAGGAGTCTGAAAGCAACATGATCCTTGGCAAGGAGAATAGCATCTAGCTTGATTAAGTAACTACAGTATTTAAACTTTGCTTGAGTGGGCTCTTTATACTCATTTGTAAATTCCATCTAATATTTATCATCACTTTAAAAGATAGTTGAAGTGATACAGCTTGTATGCGGATAGATCATTATTGATAACATTCTTATCAAATAAGTCTTCTAATATAAAATAGCTTTATAGAGAATTATCTACTGCAATTAAAGCAAGAAAAGGTATTTTCTTGAATTGAATCTTGATCATTATTTTTGTTCTTTCAGAGGTCATTAGTTGCGTGCCTTCCTAACGTACTCTAACTCTCTTGCTTATTCAGGTACTGCGATATTAGTAGAATATTCTCTTGCTTTTCTTTTGTTGAGAAACTTCGGCTCAACTTCATTCTTTTTAATTTCTATGTCTTTTATGTGAGCTTTTTAAAGATGCTTTCTTAAATCTCTTGAATGAGAGTATTGCTTATGGCACAAGAAAACCCAAAACCCTTTCAGTAGTTTGATTGAGTTTTTGATTGATAAAAGTAGACTATTAAGGCATATTTTATTAGGGTTTTTGTAGGGTTTTAAGTTTAAATATTAGTTATTTAAGTGAGTATATGCGAGGTTTGGGGTCTTTTTATGACTGTGTATATAGATTTATTATTTAAGTTGCGTTATGGGTGCGATGATTATAGTGATCAACTCAGACCTATTCTAAATTACACATCTATTGCAAGACTGCTCCATAAATCTCCTGCTACTTTTAGGTCTCACTGTCTATTAGCATTGAATTTAAAGAGATAGCATCTTAATTCTAAGCCTAAGAGACCTTTAAAATTTTAGCAGCATCATATCGATTATCTTATTAATGATAAGACTCTTAAATACTGGGCTCACTTCTCTCTGGCCTAGAGAGCTGTGATGTTTCATCGCCTATTTCCTGAGCTTCATATCTCTGCTTAATCTATAGCTAAGATAATTAAAAGAACGGAATATCTTACAAGAGAGAGAATCGCATTAAGAGAGTGATTGACTTTAGGTTCCATTTTATATAACTAATTTAAATTATATATTCGATTAAATGCAGAGATCTTAAGAGCATAATATAAATTTTACACGCTGATGAGGCAGTATTTACATTAAAAATCTTTATATCAAGGTCTTGGTACAAGAGGTATAGTAATATAGAAGTTTATAACTAAAAGTTTAAGGTGTAAACTCATGCTATTCTTGGTAGAATAAGTGATGTTAGTGGCCTCGAGACTTATGTTATTCACCCTCGTTCTATAAAGACTGAATAATATATTTAGTTCATACAATAACTCAGAGACAAGTACGCTGACTAAGAGAATATTCTATTCGTTGATAACTTGTCAGTTCATAAAACTAAAGACTCAAGGAAGGAATATGAAAGGCTAAATATAACACCTGTATTTAATGTTCCTTACATCCCTTAGTTCAATGGAATTGAATTATATTGGGGGTTATTGAAAGGTCATTAAAAGAAATTGCTGCTCTACCATCTGATGCATGATTTAAAGATAGATAAATTCAATTTTATTAAGAGTGCTACTAAATGAGTCAGTGATGAGAAAGCTAAAGTTTGCTCAAGAGAAGGGAGATTTTGTGTTTATAAATAAGTATTAGATTTAAACGAATGAATAAGTTCACATATTAAATTTGCCCGTAAAGGGATTTTGCTTCTCTTTATTTTCTTCCTCTTTAGGCTTGCTTGGGCCCATGATTCTTCTCTTTGTGCCAGCCCCTGCATCTATGTTCATCTCGTCTGGCTTTAAGAAATCTTTGAAGAGTCTCTTACTCAATTCATGTTTTACTTGAGACTTTCTCTCTCTGTTTAATTTGCTGCGCTCTTTCATCAAGTATATAACAGTACCAGGTTTTTCTATAAAATTAAAAGACTAAGCTTCTTGAGATGAAAGGATGCTTTTGAAGTTCCTACAGTCAGGTGTACTTATTTTAATACCTTGCTTCTCTTTTTCTTCAGGAGAGATGCTGTATCGTTTCTTGTGAGTTTCTTAAATAATTTCATCTAAGTACTCAGGTTCAGAGTTGCAAGAATACCAAAGAAGAAGTTTCTCTCTGGCAACTTATTAGAGAGCGGTAGCTTTGATGGAAGGTAGAGAGCTACGTCCGGATCACTCATAGCATCATCATATAGGTTTGTCACTGATATTTCAGGTTAGTTAGGTATCTCTATCATCCTAATTTCATTATACTGAAAAGCTTTTTTGTCTTCACTCAGTAAGGCTTTTAAGAATGAGATTTTCGTTCCCTCTTAAGTTGGCAAGAACAATCCAACTATAATGGATTTATTAATCTTATTTTAGAACTTACCTTGTTATACCAAGTCTCTATAAAGGTCCTCTTTACTTCGAAATTTTCCTATTAAATCTTGAGATTAAATTCTCTTCATTGCATCATTCATAGACTCCATCTTGCTTCCTCTTTCTAGAAATGTTAATGAAATTTAAAATTATGGATATCCATTCTAAGTTTATTAAAATTTTACTATTTGATAAAATAGAAAAAGATAGGAGTTATGATAAATTAAATAAATAAATAATTATGACCAAATTCAATTGTTATCGAGCAATTACAGTAGCTGAAGCAAAGCAAGATCAAGGATGCAAGCAATCGATAGTTGAAACGCAAATAACAGCAAAATCCTAGAATTGGTGATAAAATCACTTACAAGACCCCATAGTTATCAAATGGTTGTATATACTCACGAGAATCTAAAAAGCTGGTAGCAATAGGCGAGTAGTTAAGGTGACAATCGATGTTGAAGTTGTCTAACAACACAAGAGTGAGAATTGTTGTTGGTTGGTATGAAACAAAGACAGGATTTGTCTTTAAACTACAAGATTCGTTCTCAGCAAACATGTATCTGTATAAATAAAGCAATTTGTAGTAGAATACAGCTATAGCTACGAAGTTGGTGTCTCGAATGCGCGCAAGCGAGGGAGGTTGTGATGGTTTGGAAGGTTTGATTGATTTAAACTTAAACTTAAAAGTGTAATATGTAATAATTGGTTTTAATCGCTAATCTAATCAATTACTCGAACGTCGTCGCGATTCTTGCTGTCTTTAGCCTCTCTTGGTAGGTTGTCGATTGTTGCCAACATTTGCATCAAACGAAGCCGTGCTTGATGGTGCTGCATGCTTCATGCTGAAGGCCCAGAGCTTGTTCACGTCAGTCTTGGTCATGGCTTTCAGAATCTCCGAGAGGCGCTTTACGAGGTGGATCCTACATTGGGTTAAGCTTACTATACTTACTTGTTGTCTGCTTGCTCCTATCGAAGGTGCCTCTTGATGTAGGAGAACAACTGCTCGATCGGGTTGAGCCAGGGTGAGTACTCGGCGGTGAATAGCACTGTCACCTTGAACTTCCTGGCTGTAGCCAGCACCTCCGAATACTTGTGAATGACTGCGTTGTCCATGAGCAGCACGATCCTCTTCGACGCGAGGTCCTTGTCAGTGCGCAGCTGGCGCAGGGTGTGATAGAGGAAGTTCTCGAACAGCATGGCATCGAACGCACCCTCGATGACCTGACTCGAGATCAAACTGTCCTTGGTGATGGCCGCCACGAAACTCATGGAGAACTGCTGCCGCTTGGTCGCCTCCTTCGCGATTGAGAGATTCCTTGCCAAGACCCCATACTTGCCTAGGCGTTGGTTGGCTTGTTCGCGCACCGTTGCGATGGGTGTGTACTACTATAGCGATTCGATGCAAGCACTACCAGTATTCGCTATACCTGCGCTCATGACCATCTTACTAGCTTTGCTTGACTCTAAAACATCTGAAAGTTTGGTTTAAATCAGAAAATTGCTTACTTTCCTAACGATTCTTTGCATTGTAGCTGCTGCTCCCATCCCCACTCGATAGTTTTAAACGTTTGGGAGTGATTACTATCCTATCTTTGTTGCCCAACACACTAATTACCTCGCTGCCCTTACGTTAGGTGGATTGCAACCTGAGGCTGGCCAGGTTCTGAAGCAATGGAGCGAGCGCCGACGACGATTTGAGAGGGGTTTCCTGGCTAGCTGCCAGCCTTCTTGGAGGAGCTGCAAATTCTGATGGCGTCGAAGCGCTTCTGCAGCGATGCGTGCTGAGCATTGCCCTCCGGGGCTTCCAGGATGGGTGACAGCTGAGTGTGTCTCTGATTACGACGACTTTTCACAGGAGTGGCAGCAATGCTCTCCCCTCTCGAACCCAAGATACGCTGTTCCTAAGTGTAAGATTTCCAGCCTAACTTTGCAAAGATTGATATCGAGTTTGGACTCTGGAGAGCTGGTGGAAAACTTCCAGGTGCTGTTCCTGTTCTGGAGCTTAGGCTGGTCTAGTCTTGATTACTAGCGATTGTTGAGGAGAGTGCCTGAGGTGTTAGAGAGTTTCGTTGGTTTAGGATTGGAGGGGAAGTTGATGCCCAGCACGGCCGATGTCCACTTCACTGCAGTCTTCTCCTATGGCTTCAGCACTCTCTGCTTGATCTCTTCGTACTCCTTTGATTGCAGAGAAACCCATAGTTAAGTATCGATTGCGATGAGAAACTGTGATGAGAAGGACTCTTAGCTGACTATTCGTTGAAACCTATAGAGTTCGACAGCGATTCCATGTACGAAGGGGTTTCGGGGTTTTGAAATAAATTGAAACAAGCACGCATAGAGGACGCCTATATTAGGTTAAGGAGGTGAATAGCACTTACCAGTTACCAGCACTAACAAACAAGCATAGTATAGTTTCGCTGAGCTCAGACCAGCTCTTAAGTCTTAGGTCAAAACTTCAAGTAGTAAGCCACAACCAGCAACAGCCCTGCAGAGCCCCGGCGAGGGTACAGCCTGAGAGGTCTTACGTCACTTCGGCCGTCAGGGTTTGTACCCCAGCACCTCTGGGGGGGACTACTTACAGCAGCTTAGGATTGCTGGGTTTTAACAAAATCTCAAAGATTATCAACGAAAATCAAAGTAAAAGTTGTAAATAGCAGTACAAGAACAACAAAATCAAGATACTTAAGGAAAACAACAAAGTAAGGTCTAAAATAGCTATAGCTTGAATTATCGACAGATGATGCTAATATCTCAACATAAACCCCGATTTTTCCAAAATTTCTACAAAAAGTTTAGAAAATTCTAGAAAAGTTCCAAATTTTGGAATTTTACTTACATAAGTATTATTTTAATAATCATATAATTATTTAGATTTATAGGTACAATGTTAGAGATGCTGGGTGGAACTCCCAGCAACGCTATAGGTCAGGTAGAGAGGCAGTGTGGGTGGAAGCCCCACAATTCAGCTCCAGCACCATCAACTTTTTTAATAATCATTTTTTAGGCATTTTAGGTCAAGCAGAGAGAGAGGCTGGGGTGAAACTCCCTGTAAACTATAGGTCAAGCTGAGAGGCAAGATTGGTGGAAGCCCAATCAAAATCAACATTCAAAAAATTTATAGGTCAAGTTTAGAGAGAGGCTGGGGTGAAACTCCCTGCATTTTAGGCAAACTTAGAGGGGTCTAGTGGGTGAAAGCCCCACTTCAATCTAATGATTATGTTTGATTAGTTATTATTCATATTCTAATAATTTCATTGTTAGGTTTAGGGTTGTCTGGTCTGCTTTCTCTTACTTCTCCCTAAGTTGGTCTGAGCTCAGCTTATGTCTGGGCAGACGATTAGCTTTCAACACTTTCAAATCGTAAATTATCATAGTATAAACCCCAAAACTTTCAAAGTTTTCGATAATCAGCGATTTAAGTTTTTAGTTTTTACTTTAGTTACCAAAAGCCTCTCTCTTAGTTTCCCCAAACCTCAAATCCAAGTATTTCATGTAAATTAGCTGTTTAGGTCTCAAACTAATTTTACGATAGCTGATGTCGGCATGTGCAAGGTATAAACCCCAAAACCCTATGGGTAAATTTCGTTAAAATCGAGGAGAAAGTTTTTGGATTTTGGCTGAATTCTACTTACTCTTTAGTGTTGCCAAAGTTAGTTCAGCCAATGTAGCTTGCGAAGCACTGTAGTTCGCTTACAGCACGACTCAACGACAGCTTCCCAGCCCGACACTTCGTGCATCTTCACCACTCTTGAAGAGCCCCTTGTGCTTCCACTCGTTTCTTCGCCCTCCCTCCCTCCACGCGAAACTCTCCTTGTCGATAAGCGCGAAAGCGCCGTCGCCTGCCGACTTCCGATGGTTCACGACATTTGCTGTAATGAGAATGAGAATTCAGTATTGATGCTTACCAAGTTTGTAGAGCGCTGTTGAGTAGTGAAGCGACCATGGAGTATACGCAGCTTAAGCTAGCTGCAGCACTGTTAACGAAGATAGGCAGTTATAAGCACTAAAGAGAGCGAATGAAGCATAGGAGTATACTTACATGCAAAGTGTAGAGAGAGCACATGCACGAAGTGCGAAAGCAGAGTAGTAATGAGCTTTAGCTCAAGTAAACATGCAAGGCGTCGATAGTGTCGCAGTCATTCATGCAGATGGGGTCTTCAAGCAAGGAGTAACAGTAGATTCATAGCATTTAAGCATCAGTAGCGAGGCAGCTGCAGCATGGCAGCTTGAAGCAGCAGCTTTAGTGATCGTAGCGATCTTAAGTTTTAAGAATTAAATTATAGATTAATAAAGTGAGAGTGAAGTTATAGAGTGATTAGAGTGTTTAATAGAGTGAAGTTTAAATCAAAGTAACTAGGGATCGGGAGGTCCAATCAGGGCGCTGCCTTCTACGGGCAATACTGGTAATGTTCTCTGCAGCAGCTCTCATACTCATTCATTCGCTGGTTAGCATGTAGGACTCGCCACCAGCAGGAGTGATCAGCACTCTTACAGGTTCATGATTGGAGGAAGGTACTAATAGGGAGAACTCGGCTCCGGGCTTAACCCTGATGCTGAACTCCTCGCATTTGCAGTAGAGGTCGCCCTTGTGATTGTCGATCTCGAACGCGTCGTCCTGCTGCAGATACTTGCGCTTGCTGTACACCTGCACCTCATAGGCGTTGGGCGTGTTGTGCTGGTACATGAAGCGCAGCTTGAGTGGCTCTCTGGCTTGTAGGGGCTGGTTCAGCTGTTCCATGGTTGCGCTGCAGGAGGTTTTTAGTTTAGTAATAATAATTAATAAAGGGGGAATTAGAATTTAAAGAACTGTTGTAGTGTGAAGGGAATGTTAGGAATGTTAGCGCAATGGGGAAAGCCAGGCGCTAGTTAGATGCACGAAGTGAAACAGTGTTATACATTAGTGATTTAGGTTAAGTTGATTGCAACAGTGTTGGTAGCTGCAGAGTATACAACAGTAGTGATAGTTATAGCAACTGCAATACAGCCTCAACAGAAGCAGTGAATGAATTTAGTTAGTTTAGATATGAATTATGAAAGTTTAATCTGGTTTATGTCATTGCTGCTAGTGCTAGGTTTAGGGCTAGCTTCTGCTCTGAATCATCGATGAGTTTTGCGTTATCAATGACTGGTTGATTTCAATCATCGGATTAGAGTACGGAGTGTCAAACTTAGTGTTAGGGTGCATGCGCTTAGCTTTCACGTATTGCCTTGGTGAGAGTGCATCAGCATGCGACTCAAATTGCGAGAATCTGGGGGCATTCGTTTACTATATCTACCTCTCTGCGCGCTTGCGCTTCTTGGTGCCATGATTCAACAAGTTCACTGCCCTGCTGCCTCTATTGCTCACGTTCGCAATGACCGCATTCTCAAGCATGCCAAACATCTCTGCAGTCAGCTTGATGAACTTGTTCTTATCCAGAGTCTTCTGCTTCTACCTGAACTCTAAACTGGCTTTGATGTTTGAGTGGAAGAACTCAGGCTTGACTGTATTGATGATCTATAACATAAGCAATGAAGCAGCATGTATAAACAGCAGTAGCAATTGGGAGAATAGTAGAAGCAGCAGCAGTAGTAATGTTAGCTACCCAAACTTACGTTGTAGAGAAACTGCCTGTTGACGGATCTGCCATCCTTGATCTCTGGCAGGTACTTGCAGATATCTGGCTCCTTCTTGATGTCGCTGAGAAGATTGATTACAGAGAGCTCGTTGAGCTTAGGCAGGCTGATGATTCGCACCTCGTTGTTGCGCAGCACCTATAGTATGGTTAACTGTAATTCTTACTTTCTTCACACCAAGGAATATGCCCTGAATGTACTCCAACGTGCACTCCTGGTAAGGTGGCAAGTAGAACTAACCTACATGAGCTTGAATGAATCATGAGTGTTCTTACCCTAAGTGAGCAAGATAGAGTAGATGTCCTGCTTAGACTTCCCCAACCTGGCTAACTCATTCGATGGGACGGAGTATACCACCTGATCATCGATGGTTTCAGTGTTAATGATGTTCATTCGTGTTTGGCGGTTCACACCCTTGACTTCCTCGTCGACATCGCTTGGGAACTCATGATAGGGAT
Organism: Oxytricha trifallax; assembly: GCA_000711775.1. NCBI lineage: Eukaryota > Ciliophora > Spirotrichea > Sporadotrichida > Oxytrichidae > Oxytricha > Oxytricha trifallax. The sequence goes on along the minus strand of ARYC01000358.1, from coordinate 1,957 downwards.
TGAAGCTTGAGACGCCACCTCCTGATCTCGAAGCATTACCTTGCTTCCTTGATGGTTCCGTTCTGAATTAAGAGTGTTAGCCATGACTGGGATTGTTGTTGAGGTATGTATCATTCTAGGTAACGTTCCTCGCGAATTGTTGTGAGATCTAGTTGAAATCAGCTGAGTCCTCGTTAGCGATGTAGTTTGGCGAGTGGCAGCCGTGATCAAACGTCTGCTCTCTACTAGCGTCCTCAACAGGCTGCATCAGCGTATCAGTGCCTTATCCAGAGTAGTGCACTCTTGAACCTGATATCTAAAGTTATAGTAGTTAGAGCCAGCATTGGTAAGTGGTATCAACATAAGAGATGATATGTAATGTTTGCATGATGCAAGCAAGCATAGGCGTAGAATTCGATGAAATTAGTTAGAGTGGTTAGAGATAGATGTAAAGATAGACAGCTCCACTTACCTTGCCTCGAACCACGCCAAGATCCTTGATGGGCAAGCCATTCATAGTGCTACTGCCGAAGCTGCTCTGGAAGAATGAGCCTGTATTGGGCTGTGCTTGGCCACCACCCATCCCTGGCTGCGCCAGGGAGTGGGGGTGGGGGCGTCCCTGATCTCCCCGTCTTCGATGTCGCCAGCCTTGTCTGGTACCTGCTGTTACGTGGAATCGTTGTTCATTCTTATTTACTAATAGAGGCGATTAAGAATTTAACTGAAACATCCAAATTCGATTAGTGTAGTATGAAATTAAAATACGTTATTAAGTTTTAATACGAAACTTGCAACTTCTCGATTGCGCAAAAGTTGAGAGCTGGCAGCGCCGGAGTGGAGTGGCTCGATCTTCATCACAACTGCTCACTACAGATGTTTCTTCATATCAGACTGTGCGTCTCATGCTGGTTCACTCATCTATCATACTGGATTCTCATGATTCGTACTGATAACTCAGCTAGGATTTTTGAAATTGATTTTTTCAAAATCTATTTCAAAAATTAGAGAAAATCCTAGCTGAGTTATCAGTACGAATCATGAGAATCCAGTATGATAGATGAGTGAACCAGCATGAGACGCACAGTCTGATATGAAGAAACATCTGTAGTGAGCAGTAGTGATGAAGATCGAGCCACTCCACTCCGGCGCTGACAGCTTTCAACTTTTGCGCAATCGAGAAGTTGCAAGTTTCGTATTAAAACTTAATAACGTATTTTAATTTCATACTACACTAATCGAATTTGGATGTTTCAGTTAAATTCTTAATCGCCTCTATTAGTAAATAAGAATGAACAACGATTCCACGTAACAGCAGGTACCAGACAAGGCTGGCGACATCGAAGACGGGGAGATCAGGGACGCCCCCACCCCCACTCCCTGGCGCAGCCAGGGATGGGTGGTGGCCAAGCACAGCCCAATACAGGCTCATTCTCAGAGCAGCTTCGGCAGCAGCACTATGAATGGCTTGCCCATCAAGGATCTCGGCGTGGTTCGAGGCAAGGTAAGTGGAGCTGTCTATCTTTACATCTATCTCTAACCACTCTAACTAATTTCATCGAATTCTACGCCTATGCTTGCTTGCATCATGCAAACATTACATATCATCTCTTATGTTGATACCACTTACCAATGCTGGCTCTAACTACTATAACTTTAGATATCAGGTTCAAGAGTGCACTACTCTGGATAAGGCACTGATACGCTGATGCAGCCTGTTGAGGACGCTAGTAGAGAGCAGACGTTTGATCACGGCTGCCACTCGCCAAACTACATCGCTAACGAGGACTCAGCTGATTTCAACTAGATCTCACAACAATTCGCGAGGAACGTTACCTAGAATGATACATACCTCAACAACAATCCCAGTCATGGCTAACACTCTTAATTCAGAACGGAACCATCAAGGAAGCAAGGTAATGCTTCGAGATCAGGAGGTGGCGTCTCAAGCTTCAATCCCTATCATGAGTTCCCAAGCGAT
>ARYC01000357.1:0-182921 GCA_000711775.1 Oxytricha trifallax | reverse complement strand
CAGCTTCATCAGCGTGTATGAACTTTATATTATGCTCTTAAGTCCTCTGCATTTAATCAAATATATAATTTAAATTATCCTTATAAAATGGAACATTAAAGTCAATCACTCTCTTAATGCGATTGACTGTCTCTTGTAAGATATTCCGTTCTTTTTATATATGTTAGTTATCGATTAAGCAGATATGTGAAGCTCAGGAAATTGGCGATGAAACATCACAGCCCTCTAGGATAGAGAGAAATGAGCCCAGTATTTAAGAGTCTTATCATTAATTAGATAATCGATATGATACTGCTAAAATTTTAGAGGTCTTTTAGGCTTAGAATTAAGCTGCTGTCTCTTTAAATTCAAAGCTAATAGACAATGAGACCTCACAGTTTCAGGAGATTTATGGAGCAGTCTTGTAATAGATGTATAATTCAGAACAGGCTAGAGTTATTCACTATATTCATCACATCCATAACGCAACTTAAACAATAAATCTATATACTCACTGTCATAAACTGACCCCAAACCTCGCATATACTCACTTAAAATACTAATTTTAAACATTAAACCCCTAAATAAACCCTGTTAAAACCCTAATAAAGTATGCACTAATAGTCTACTTTTATCAATCAAAAACTCAATCAAACTACTGAAAGGGTTTTGGGGTTTTGAATGTATTGAAACATTTATAAAAGCTGGTTAAATTTAATATATGCATAGTAAAACTTAAATAAAATTATTAAACATAAAATTAATTCCCAAAAGCTTCTTCTCTAAGATTTCAAGATATATAATAAGTTTTATTTACTGTTAAGAAGTTTAGTCCACCTTTCACAAGAGACTAGAATAAAGACTAGGATTTTATAAGGCAAATGCCACAATAATTTCAGGTCTCCTCACCTTCAGTTAACCAACCTCATTATAATAAAAATCAATAAAACACAAATGAGAAATATTAGTAAGAGTTTTTAGTAATAAAAGCGAAAATGATTCTAAAAATAGTAATCAAAGTACTCCCTACAATAATTAAAGATTATTAGCAAATTAGGATGGTATGAGTTATTAATGGAGTAGCAATCAGATTATAAAGGTGGATCTATTAATATAGTTTAACAAAAAGCTATTCCTCCTCCAATTTAAATGATAAAACAAAACTCAGTTGAGAGGGATTTAAGTGGGGCAGATGTTTTTAATGGATATGGGAGATATTTAAGATAAAAATGGCGGATAAACTATAAATTAGATCAATATGGATAACATAGCTGGGTTAATCCTAGTAAGTACAAGTTTAATAGAAGGCAATATGAATAAAGTTCAAGATATGCTGAAAATACTATAAATTTTTTATATTTAAAGAACTCCTGTACTAATTTTCGACAAAAATAAGACCATGAAAACTACTTTTAAAAAGAACTATGAAAGCCAAAGACAATTAATTAACGTCGAAATGATCGATTAAAAAAACAATTAATTAAAAATAAAATTGAAAAATTCTTCAAATACAGTCGAAATATCTCTAAGTAAGAAAGCTTAAAATGCAAAGAGTAGCATTATATTGAAATAGAAGAAAGAACGAGATAAGTAAATTTCAGACGTATAATTTGTTTGCTCAACACTTCACATGAAGTTTATATTTAAAAAATTCCCATTTTAAGCAGTACAAACGCAAATGAGGATATTGATGAGTAACAAAGCTCAAAATCCTAAGTTATAAATACCAATAGTTACTCAAATAAATCTATCCTTAGAGACAGCGACAACCTTCTGTAAAATGTATTTAAAATAATCACTTTTTAGTAAGATAAATTAACTTTAGCTTAGTTAGCTTGCTTAATAGTGAGAGGGAAAGAGGGAGAAGTAAGGGCTTCCAATCGACTATCAATTAAAAGTAGGAACTATTTACAAAGAGCAAAAATGCAATTATTTTAATAACTCATCATAATAGAAAATAACTCTAGCGGTAGTTCGGCTATCCTCATAATTGGTTCTGCAGAGAGATCCTGTAATTATTACAGCCCAAGAAAGTTAAAACATTTGAGGTAATTTTCAGTTACTGCAGCAATCCCTATCAACATAATGAATCCAAATCTAAATATGGTCACAATTCCAGCAAATTAATGATGAATAACAACCACAGCACGAGGTGTAGAAAGAAACAAATTAACCATGAGTTTTTTTCCTGATAGAAAATGATAATCTTGACTAAGAAAATATAATATAGCTATGAAATTGATAGTCAAAGAAATTAAAAGGACTAAATATCAAAAGATGAGAGGACTTAGAAGTTGATCAATTTTATGGCAAAAATGCTACAAAATCAATAAATGGTCAAGATATTTAATATTTTTACACAAAACAACAACAATAGCTAATAATATTTTTTTATATGTAAATTATACTATTACTAATTATGAGATTGATCTTAATAGCTTGAAACACATTAAAATGATTAATTAAAACTGAAAATCAGAGTAATAGACAAAATTAAGTTTAAAATTAAAACCATGATAACAGTAATTACATTTCTTCAAAAAAAATTGTAGCTTTAAAAAATATTGGAAATAAAACAAAGCCAGATATTAGTGAAATATAGAGATATATGGTTGATTTGCCAGTATTTGATAATATCAAAATTATGATAAAATTTGTTTATTAAATCAATTAGAATAGAAAAGATTTTGATTTTCGATATGGATGAGACTATGATTCATTATGTAGAGATATATAACACAAAAAAATCCAGATGTCATTATCAGATTATTTTTTGATGACGAAGACGAATCAGCGTAGTTAAAATATCAGAGATTTCAAATAAACTTTTATCAGACGTAATAACATAAACCATATCTTTATGATTATTTAACTGAGAACAAGTAAGCATTCTAAGTGAAATCCCATTTTTATTTATTTATTTTGAAGTCTTCACAGCTTCATTAAAAACCTACGCTTACACAATTCTTGACTATATTGATCGAGAGAACAACCTTTTTGATTTTAGATTTTACAGAGACTCTTGTGTATATACTAGAGATAGTTACTATGTAAAAGACTTGAGAGCTTTTAATAAACTGAGAAAAAGATTTTGTTATCGTTAATAATTTAATTTACGCTTTTCCTTTCACATTGATAACGAAGAGCCTATAATATCCGACCATAACAATAATATTTAAGAAGAGGAAGTGTAGCATATAATTTACTACATATTATGCCTGACAGAGGTAGAAGATGTAAGAAACTTGAATAGGGAAGCTTTTGAGCTTAGTAAGCTAAGAAGTCAGAATGAAATCTATCAAGATTGCATGTATCCAGATAATAATTGTGAAAGTCAAGAAGGATAATACTACTATAATTAGGAAAATGATAAACTGCTATTTGAATTAAAACCATCAATTGAAAGAGTTGATGATGAAATAAACTAACCTCCCCAATTCGATGAAAAAGTTACAAAAGTGGCCAGTTTGATATGGGTAACGGAATCTACTCCGTTTATTAAAGCTAATTGAACTCTCACAGTCAAAGTGAAAAATAACTGCATTATTAATCAGAGTACCAATAAGACTCTTCAGCATCCCTAAATAACCGGACAACATTTATTCATAAGCTTACTATAAAATGAATGCAAATAGAATAAAAGCAACCATGAATTAACAAGAGTAGAATTTATTATAGTTTAATTACTATGATTAAGATAATAATTTATTAACCGAATTTAACATTAATAAGCATAGTTAATAACTGGATAGTGATAGGCAATGAACCATTATAGAAAGGAACTAAATATTTAAATTCATGCATAGTTTAATACTTTTTATTATTTACCGGAAGCTTTTAAGACTATGATTATTAAGACTAAGTAAGGCAATTAAATCAATCAATTGAATCCCAAATATAAAATCGATCTCTATGATATCGATATTAACTCACAAAATGAGAACAGTTTCTTAGCTTAAGACAGTAGAATAAGCCAAGTCAAAGCAGTACATGATTTAATAATTAGGAAAATAAAGTTTTAATATGGGGGTGGATATAAAACCCCATGGTTCTTTTAAGAATTAAGATAGGGTGGTATTTCTAATTAATCAAAAATTTAATTATTATTGGCGTAATATTTTAATGATTAGCCAAATTATTAAAACTATTGGCTCGAATAATTTCCTTATAAATTAAACCAATCAGGTTGTGTATATTTGTTTTCACGCTAATTTTAATTGATTCTGGCCAATAATAATTAAATTTTTGATTAATTAAAAATACCACCCTATCTTAATTCTTAAAAGAACCATGGGGTTTTACTAACGCATTTTAAAATGAATACTTAATTAGACATGAATTTTATACCAGATTTAAATTCAAAATTTTCAATGCTAAACTGGCCTTAATTTCCTTAAAAATTTTATATAAATCTTTTAAGAAGCTACTTAAAATTTACTTTTTGATAGTTTTAATTTTAAACTTTTCTATAATTGAATGAATATTGGGGTAGCTGCTGGAGTAGCTTTGATTGAAAATATAAATTAGAAATTTATTAAGCTTTTGATTTTAGACTATAGTTATTAAAATGTCAGTTTGTTATAAAAAAATAGCTATCACGGAAAGAAAGTAAAATGATCATTATGATTCTGGGAAAAAATTGTAAAATTTTAAGGACTAATTGAAGAAGTAAGAGAGATTATTCCAGAGTGACGATGAGCAAAATACAAAAAATATTATTTTAAAAGACCATAAACAAAGGTTTTTTTTCAGGGTTAATGATATTTTGATATAAATTTTCAAACAAAGCTGTATTTTTCTAAAAAAAGTATAAATGATAGTAATTTATAATTAATAAACTTAAAAATAAAATAAGATAATAAGTTATTATTAAAAATCATTTAATTTGATAGAAGATTTTTATAAACTTTAATTAGCTTCAATGAATTATTATAAACAATTACTATTATATTATTGTCTTTAATTTATGAACTTCCTAGAAATTATATATTTTAATTGTATTTAATAAATAAAAATCACACCAAAAGGGAGGAATCAATCAAGCTTATCAATATCAGTAATCTCAGCCATAAATTGTACAATTAGTACCTATAAAACCAGAATATAAGTATTAATAGCAGTAACAATTAACCTTTTAAGGCCTCCCACATCCACAACATAACATAATCTCAAATAGCCACCAGGAGTTCATCTACATCTGTTTTTTAATCAGCTTCCTAGACCACCACACCCACTATTTCAACAATAATAGAAGCAACACTCAACTTGAATATCCGAATCATTAGATTCAGCAACAAATTTCAAAAGTACTTTCATTGGGATGTTACTCAGTTACATCAACAATAAAATTTGGAATCATAAATTTTAGCATGTGCATTCACCAGACTTAAAAGAAATGAGTCAAGAATGATAACAGACTAAGCCATACTAACATTTGCAGTAATAATCAAACATAAAATGGGAGTAACAGAGGAAGGGATTAAATGCAAGAAAATAATAGTAAAACTCAAACCAAAAGTAGAATTCATTATAATAGAAATAAAGCTTCAAAGTGTATTAATCATTGAGGTAGTAGTCCTCAAACTTAGATTAAAGTAGAAATCTCTCAATAAAGATATTAAAAGAGAAGAGGCAATAAATGCGTTCACAAGAACAGATAAATTCAGATAATCCTAAGTTCAAATAATGGTACATTGATAAGTATGATAAGCATGATAGTCGATAATAACATCGAGATAGGGACAGTAGAAGACAAAAGGGATATCGATACAGAAGTCAATAAAATTTCAATAAACCCATAAACTGTGCTTAAATCAAGCATTTTTAAAAATCTAGTGGTTGTTAAGATAATATATTAACTATGAGCAAAAATTATGACTAGACACATCGAAAATAATCTAGCTAAATTACAAGAACACAGCCTGTTTAAAAATGAGATATTTTGATTCTCACTTCAATCTTTCGTTTAACGAATGCGCCAGCTGCGCACAGACAAGGATCTAGCCAGTTAAAACTTTAAAATGGAAAGAGAGAATAATATGATTAAATCAAATCGTCTGTAATAAACAAATACATAAAAGATGTTTATAAACAATAAGAAAAAAAAATGTGAAATATTTTTCACAACAAAATTGTAGTTTATAGTTCAAAATCATATCAACTATATGTTTCTGCAATGAAATTGAATCAATAATAGTAAGTTTATTAGAGAGTTCTGGAATCTAAGGTAATAGCAGTTCTTTTTTTAATTTGAAACCAATTCGAACAAATTTGACGATGTTTTTATATTACGAACCTAAGATAATTTGAGATTTACTCAAAATTTTTGGAATTAAAGAATTAGAAATAATAATCAGCATTTTAATATTAAATCATTCTCTCACCCATGCATTTACACTTAAATTTCAGTTTTATTTGTTATTATAGATCCATTTAAGTAAATCAAGATACTCTCCCTCATGAAAGACAATGAAGTTGGTTGGATGAGTCGATCATCTTCTCATGCCATTTTAATTTGTCTTGTATCTTTTTCGTTACTTACTAAAGCTCAAGTGGCTTATTCTTTTACTCAGAGAAAGCAAATCTAGTCATCCTTTTATTTATAATTAGCAATTGCTATCGTTCTTCATTTTGGAACCATACTTACTCTCTTGTATCTATTGGTATTGATTTGTTTAGGACTTATTGCACACAATTGCGAAATCTAGCAAGTTATATTTAGCATGAGGCTATCTTTCTTAAGTTAGAGCACCGAAATTAGAATTCACAAGAAGAAGATGTCTGATATTATTGGTTGGAGTCATTGATTTACAGAAGACTAGAGTATTTATGATTCGAGATCTGAATCCCAAAATTGCTAAACAATGAAGATCACCATGAGCGTTTCTGATATGTGGAGACTGAGGAAACCGAGGAGCACGAGGAGTACGAGGAGACCGAGGAGAATGAGGAGACCGAGAAGACCGAGGAGGACGAGGAGAACGAGGAGAATGAGGAGATCGAGGAGAATGAGGAGACCGAGGAGAATGAGGACACTGAGGAAAGTTAGTATTGAGAATTAAAAAAAAACTTCTTGCAAGAATGCTTCAAATGTAAACTACTGATGAATATCAACAACAGTTGGACAACAAGTTGAGTATAGATGAGCTTATATTACAATCCTAATAAATCAATACCTGATCAACTAAAAGCATTCTTCTTGAATGACTTATGAAGAAGATATACAAGAATAAAACAACGAAACTCATTAGTTCTTTAGAGAATTCTTATAAAAACAACTTTTTGCAAATTATAAAGGAAACCTATTCTTACCCACTAAATGATAAAATAACACAAAGACTTTTAATAACAATAATATCACTATTAAATTTGATTTTTAAATACTAACCCACGCAATCAACTTTATCAGAAGTCTTCTAATGCTGAATCAACCAGGTGCATTTACAATAGTTGCAGCCTGACACAGTTTTGCTGCAGCTGCTGTTGTAGCTTATAATATTTTTTTGAGCTTAGTGTTAAAAATATGATATTTTTAAAAACTCTAATATAGAGTACTTAAAATTTATATTTTCGAGAGTCATTCTTTAAAACAGTGTCTCTCGAGGTTTTTAATTAATTAATCAGTAAAAATTCGATATAGTCAAAAATCTCAATATTTCAATATCTTTAAATAAATAGAGCTTTTTCTGTTTTATTTTTAATAATCCTTAAGGATATATGAATAAGTTCTTATAGATTTTTTTTAGTACCTTATTAAGATTCCTTAACTTAATTATGTGGTATAATATGAGATAAAAACTAAAAAAAGAATAAAGTTCTATTTCTTTTCAGAATTATCATAATTCCTTTTAGATATAGATATATTGATTAGGAAATTTTGAAAAATTATGAAAAAATGGTTGATAATATTTTTCGATATTAAAATCCTCGAGAGACACTGTTTTTAAAGTGTGACTCTCAACAAATACAATAATATACAGTTTAGTTTGAATTGTTGAAAATTTAATTATATTTTTAATTAATTATTAATATTTAAAAAATGGAGGATTTTAGAGGAAAAAGTCCTATTTCCTCGTTCAGCATCTATAAAATATTTAATGGGATGCAACTATCATAATTGACCAACATGCATGACTTAATACTGTTTCTCAGAATTTAAATGCTTGAATCCAACTCAAGACTCACCAATACTTAAGCTTCAAATTAATTCATGAACTTACTAGCATTCCTTGCTCTCTAATTCAAAAGATCAGTAGATTCTAAAGTTCGTAAGCCTATGTATATATAAAAATCTGAAATTAACATAAGCTATCCCAAAACAATATTGAATTCCTAACGAACTAGAACACGCTACAAAGTCAGGCAGGAATGACTCTTGCAGAGAGATGCGTGATGTTCCACAGAAGGTTCCCAGAGATATGAATTCCTCCCTCCAAACTTGCTAGAATTTATAAAGAAAAAGGAATAAAGCGAAAGTTTATAAGTGTGGGAAAGTATATAAGCCCAGTTTAGAAACTTAAGACACATGGGCTATTTTTAGAGATGAAATCCTAGATAACCAATCACTCATTTGAATTTCAGTTAAAATTCTTAAAAGCGCATTATAGAAATTCATACAAAATTCCATTTCAATTTTTTATTTAATTATAAATATTATCAATATTACTAAGGCTGAATATTTATATAACTATTTAAATATCATATAGATTATAACAAAGAATTATGAATATTAATTGTAATAATTTAATCAAACTTATAATAATAATAATAAATTAAATTCTCTGATACTTATGAGAGTTCGAGTAAATTACATTATTATAACTATTAAATAAATATTTCTTGATTAAGGAATCAAAACTTTCTTATTTAAACTTTAATAATTCTATATAGATTTTATATTTCTTACTATGAATAATGTATATTCATGAATTTGTAGTTTAGGTATTATATTATCCACAAACTAAATGTTATATAGCTTAAATAGATCATAGTTCCGTCACAAATTTATAATCGCTAATTCTATATAGAGTTAATCTTAAGTTTAAAAAGGATGAGTTTTTTTAGATTAACTAAAACTAAATAATTCAATTTCTTTATTAATTATTTTTAAGAGCTTTCTTAGCATCTCAATAATATGAAAATAGTGAAGACATAATAAATTATATATGTGAAGATGATAATTTGAGTATATATTATATAATCTAATATTTCTATATTTAATGGATGCATCACCAAGTTTTAAAAAGTTGGTAATGCATCACCAACTTTTTTTAAAACTTGGTGATGCATCCGAAAATTAATATAATACTCTAAAAATGCATAATCAAAGAATTTAACTGATATGCAAAAGAATGAATACTCTTCAAGAAGGACGGAAAATAGTTTTCGTTGATGAGGTGATGTTCACTTACTCTACTAATCTAAAGCAAGAGTTCAGCAATCGCCATTTGAATATTATTGTGAAAGACAAGCTACAATTCACAAAAAGCAGAGCGGTTGTTGCGGGGGTATCTCCTGACAGTGGTTTGGAACTATACTACAATTATGATAGATCAGTTGACATTGAAAAGTTCTATGATTTTATCATAGGATTGTATGAATAAAACATCACAAGTAAACTTGATGTCGTTCTTGACAATTTAAGAGATCATCACAGCAAAAAGATCAAAGCGTTAACTGAGGAGCTCGGCATCATTCTCATTTTTACTCCACCATACTCCCCAATATAACACTATTGAGAACTATTTTTCAGTTCTCAAGAACTAGTTCAATAGAATGAAGATGAAGATTGTTGGACAAGACCAGAAGTTTGATGCCAAAAGAGTCTTGAAGTAAGCAAACTGTAGCATAGATGATAGAATAATTAGAGAAATATGCAAGAAAAAATTGAAAAGGTTTGATTTGTGACGTAATTTAAATTATGCATTTAAAAACTCATATGTAAATCTAATAGCGTTGTTGTTCATCATGCCAGTATCAGATTAAGATTCAAACATCGTGGTATTCGTTTCCATAAGGCGAGCTTTATCACTAGGCTTGATACCTTTATTAGCTGAGGCATGCTCTATTCCCCTTAACCGCTTAAGTGAAAAATATTTCTAAGGCGACTGCTTAGGTTTCCTGGCCTTCATTAGCTTAGTTGAAGCTTTCAAGAGCTGCATAGTCCTCCCAAATTTTTCTAAATTTTATTAAGTTAGATATACGGTAAGATACTTGAGACAAAGGGATGGTTGATTTCTGTGAGTACCAATAATAGATATGATAATGAAGTCGTTCTTCGATCCTTAACATCCGCGCTATTCCTGCTTACCCTTGATTGTTGATGATGTGTGAGAGATACTCCGGCAGAATAGTATTGAGAACATTTAAAGAGTATTGCCTGTCTATAGGCTTGTACTTCTCTGACATATCAGGCAGGTAGATGATCAGCTCCTAATCGTCACGCACTTGGAAATACAGCTGTCTTACCGAAAGTTTATCGTACTATGGGACATTCCCCATATTGATCTAGTCCATTTTCAGAAGTCTTTTACTTTCCTTAAAAATTAGTCTGAGGACTCTCTGTTAATACCTTCTATTGGTGGCAGTTAGTATCCCATTATATATGTAAGGGGCAAATTAATTACGAATTTGAGTTAGATAGGAGTAGAAGTCTAATTTGGACTTAAACTTCACCCCAAGCTCGTGAGGAGAGGTCTTCAAGATACTGTTATCAGCTTAGCTATCGCTCATCTGGAATTGCTGAAATGATCTTTTTTGAGAAATCGTCTCCATAAATGATAGTCCCTATAGCCAATTAAAAATAAAATAATATTACTCACATTAACTATAAGAAAACAGCGAATTTAGTCGTAATGATTATTGTGAATGTGATAAGATCTTAATATGTATAAATTTTCTAAAGAATAGGGGGCCTCTGTGATTTTTCCCCCCTAAATATGAATTTTTGCTGTGATTTTTTGGGGTAATTTTTTGTGATTTTATCGTTTTTCTGTAATTAATCACACTTTTTTCTGGATTTATTGATTTATTTTTTTTTTGGAAAAAATTTTGTTGTTCTTTTTTTAAAGATTCCTCCCCATTATATTATCACATTCGATGCTGATGCTAAAATTTAAATTAAGCAATTTTAATTAAAAAATTTTTAAGTTTAAAAAATCACAGATTCACAATTTCAAAATGAGCGCCTCTTAAAGTTCAATGAACGATAGCGATGATTCTCGCTTTTAATCTAAACTATCATCAATCAAGTCTGTGCACTCTGTAAAGTAAAAACCATCGGCAGATCTTAACAAAAGATACTAGAATCTCGATTCAAGGATGATTCGACAAGAAGTAAAGAGTCCTACGCTGATTTAAAAAAGTATTATAATCAATCACAGGCTAAAAGGACCTAGGTGGTGAATTTAAAAGTGCTCTTGGTGTGATAACCAATAACTTTCAAAAAACTTACAAGGACATTCGAGATCATCCAAGGCTACTTGAGTATCCCCTAAGGGAACTAGATTGTGAGCTTGTGAAAAATTTTATCCGATTGAAGAGATAATCTTTAAAAAGAGCTCTGCTAGGATGAAAGATTGAGGAAGAATCACATCTCCAAAAAAGAGGATCAACTTTAGAAATGTAACACTGATTGACAAAGGTTCTCGAAGTCTAGAACCAAATCCTTGAACGAGAGCTCTCAATAACCCAAAAAATCTTAAGCTAACGTTTCTAAGCTATCGCACTTCGCCATCCAGCACTTGCTGATCTTGATGAGGGTTTTCAGCTCCAGTTAATCTAAAATTTAGATAAGTGTTTCATCTCAGATAATGAATTCTACAATAATAGTGTGGAGGCTTAGCTTTACCATCAACAAAAACATATAATTAAACTGTTCAAGACTAGAGATATCCAGCTAATTGAATAGGAATTCAAAAATTACACCTAATCCCAGATCCTTAAGTACCACCTGGCAGCTTCTTCTATCATAAAAGAGTTACCATTAGAGGGCCAGACCCTCATTCACACTCTTTTCCCAAATTTAAAATACAGCGTTGATGCTCAAATATTTGAAGAGTCAGAGAAAGCTTTATTGGGCATTATGGTATCGTCAAAGACACCTTAAGGATAGTAATTAGCCAATGACCATGGGATTAGTTGGTTTATTGTTAAAATTGATCTCACTATCATCATTAAAAACCATATCCTCACCAGAGAGCATTAGCATCTTTCAACAATTCCTTATTAAGAGTGGTTTCAATGAAAATGAAGCAGGGCTGATAGTGAAGATTCAAAGAAAATTTTCTCTATAATGATTTCATACCAGCAATTAGAAAATTCAATAAACTTTACAGAGAGTACTTTATTTATATGATTTCAATTTCAAAAGTAAGTCAGGATCACTCCAGAATGCTAAGCGAGCTCATAGGTATATTTTCATAGAAGAGGATACTTTTGTCAATGCTCTCTAAGCGTTCGCGCATCAATCAGTCAAAATACTATAAAAATCATGAATTGTTATATTCTTAAAATACAAAAAAATATATTTAAATGATGATGATAATATTTTTATAATTAATAATTAGAAAATTGTTTGTATAATTTAATTTATTTATTTATTTATTTTGGGACTAAGCAGAAAAAAATTATTTATTTTTACTACTTGGTGCCAGTATTTATATTATTATATTTAAAATAAATTTAAAAATAAAAAGTTCAAAATGTTTGATATAAATTAAATTAGTTTTCTACAACTATCATATTAGATTTGTTCAATATTTTAAATATTTTATAAATCACAATTATTGACATAAAATATTACTAGTTTTTAAATTTTGATACTTATAATATTAGATTATTTATAAATTACTCATTTCTAACAACTGACATAAATTACATTTAGTAATTATAAAAAGATCATTTAATTTTAATTCAAATGATTAGGAAGTTTTTTTAAATACTAGTAATTTATAATATATATTTATTTTAATAGGGATTAAGTAATAAAAAACAATAACTTTTGAAAAGCAAGCCAAAGTAATATAAAAATTAAATAAATGAAATAACTAACTATTAAAAAGTTTTTTAATTTATTCAAGAAAGTTAATTATATATTTCTTTATTTCTAAAAGTTTTCCATATTTCGAATTTTTTTCTATTTTAACTGAATCTACTATTGGATCGGCTAGTTGTGATACTTTTATATGTCAAAGACTTTGAGTTTGATTAGTAAAACTTTAGTTAGGATGAGGCTTCATGGATGAGCCAATTAAGCAAGCTGCAATTTTGTTCTTAAAATACAAAAAACTAATCTGATATTTCGCGCAAAAGTTATGAGGTTTGGTAGGAATTTTGGAAAACTTCTATCGTTGACAATCCAGTTCCTATCGATGAGCTTTACAGATGCTCACAATAAATGGAGGAAACGTACAATAACTACAAGCACTCAGTCTATCAATCGAAAATAGCTGCAATAACTTTGAGCCAGTAACAGAATAGCATTTAGATTTAGATGCCTACTGCATTTGGTATAACTTGAGTCTAGGGACTTTTGACTTGTTATTGGATTCAATAGCCAAGAAAGTTCTAATAATAGTTCCTGATTAAATCCTAAAACTGCAAAAATAATTCAGATTTCTTCAACCTCTCAAAATTTAGCTGCAAATAGAAACTATTGAAATTTTTTACAAAACTTAAAGGTCTTATGATATTCTAATCATAAATGAATTTGATCGGATTGCGTGGAAGCATCCTTTTCTGAATCATGATGGGATAATGTATGGTCTGTGGGATTTATTATTAAGTAAGTCATAAATGTTCAGCGCTACCTGCAACTCAGGGATTCAAAGAGTGCTAGACCAATTTTGTATTCAACCAAAAATTTTGAAGTTCAAAAGCCAATACGAACTTTTAAATGAACTGAGTCAAAATTAAGGTGGGGAAAAAACTTTTTGCTAATATGAAGAAGAGATATGGATATAGTAAAGAAAGAGATAGAAAAATTATGGCTCTCTGCTCCAATTATAATCTTCTGCAATTACCATGAGATACTCACTGTAAAAACATGATAAACCTAATGGATTAAATTGAAGTCAAAATGAGTATCTAGAGAAAATTCAATCGTGGTAAAATGGGATATTGATACTTGGGCATGATGAAAGTATGGATACAACAATAGATTCAGAAACGATGCTTCAATACAAATAGCATGCGACATCGAATCAGAGATTCAATATCTATAAATGAGAGGCAGGAGTTTGCGGAGTATGGGAGCATTGAAGTCAAAATATTTTCCTATATCAACACTGCCAAAGTAAAACATATTACATAAGATCAAATAGATGTCAATCGAGAAGCTTGACAAGCTTGAGCAGCTAGTAGCTCTCATCTATAAAAAACGATTCAGCAAAGTGCTTCTAGAAGCGTTGTCAGAACTAAAAGGAGCATGATGTAATTGATAGCCTTGAAGACTTGAAGTAATTGATCGGAGATGCTGCCTTTTAGAAGCTTTCTCAAAACGTTAGAAATTAAAATAAAGTTGATCGACTTTCAAAGCATCTATATCCAAAAAGATAATCAATAAATGTTGATCTTAAATTTACATATTCACTCAAATCATAACTATTTTAGCAAATTGAAAGACTACATAAGCTATGGCTATATAGTAAGGTTTGTAATATACAAGAGCAGAAAAGATCTGATTTAAGTATTAATGAGATACTTTCAAGCAATTCTAATCCTGTGAGAATTCAAAATTGTTGTTACTTATGGACAAAAATGATTATTATTTGAATAAATCTAAAGCACCATAGCGAACATATTACTTGAACAACCAGCTTAAAAATGCATTAATATCCAAGAAAGATTTTATTGTGCCTAGTAAAGAATGTTGGAAGTTTTTTCTCAAATATATAAAATAGACTAAATCAAACGATATGCTATTTATAGAATAAAGGTGCTTTACTTGAAATATAGCCTTTATCTACCTATGGTAAGTTATTTTGTTTTAGAATTAATAAAAGAGCTGATTGCTAATTATTTGGCTTTTATAATGCATAAAATGAGATAACTTTCTATAGCACACTTATTTTTATCTCTAATAGATACAAGTTTGTCTAGAGCTAAGGGATGTAGCTATTCGGCTACCAAATGGATGATTAAACCCCGCAAGCCAACTTTTGAATAGGTTAAATGGATAATAAAGATGTATTTAATTGGTTAAAAGACTATTTAGATGATGAAATTTGCTTATGGAGAGTCCATTCTGAGCTAAGGGACATGAATTTTATTGAATAGCATAGTATTTAATTCTCTAAAAAATGTGTAAATTTTATATCAAATAAAATTTCTTTGTAGTTGCCGAAAGTTATGAATTTTCCAGGTTCATCTATGGAGAAAATCCTTAAATATTTCGTCGAAGATTATCAAACTTTTGATCTCATTCGATAAACATTTATAGTAATTAGTATATATATAATTACTTAAAAGATATATTATTATTACTATCATCTATCTATGTTTTAAAGTAATTGTTCATTGAAATCAGGAAGAAGATAACAACTTCCCTCTTCAAGCTAGATTTTATAGATAATTGATAAAATGATTAAGGTGCTTTTAGAAAAGATAAACATCCCTAAATCTACATTTTAAACAACACTTTCAATGAGAATTAACAAAACGCCTACAATATATTCTACAAAATTACAAATAACACACTTAGAGACCACTAGGATGTGTCCTACAAAGAGGGATATATAAATACGCTTAGTTAAAGAAATATATAATGCCTGTTTAGCAAGAAGATGCCAAAATTATCAATGGCATAAGTAGTCCTAAATAATAGAAGAATTAAGGTAGCAAAAAATAGTGTGAAGAAGAAAGTAATAGAAAGATTCTAAAAATTCTACAAAAGAGTAATCTCATATTAAGAAAGATTCTAAATAAAGTATAAAACCAAGAATTGAAGTATAAGAATAAAAATAAACTACAGATCTATAATCAAAATAGATTGATTGAAATTTATTAAACTGCGAATCTAAATGTGGATGCTGTCATGAGATGGATTTCTAGCATTTAATTGTATTAGTGCTCTTAAATGTTTAAAAAACACATACTATTGTAATGAAAAATGTACCAAGAGAGATCAATGTTTCCATCAGAGTGACTAGCAAAAATTATTTAAATAAAATAGCAATTGTTCTATAACCAAGTTTGATTTATTTATATTTTATTTATAACTGTGCAGAAATATAAATAACGAGGTAACTTATAATTGATGAGGAAAATGCTAAAATAATTCAAAATCCTGAAAAAAAGAGAATGGCATTATCTCTGTAATTTAGTACAGTAGATATAGTGATTAAATGCGATGATGATAGTGATGAATTCTTAGAAAAAAGAAAGCAAACAATCTTCTGATAATGAGAACAATATATTTAGCAACAGTGATAATGAGGATGAGAAACTCATGAAAAGGGAAGAAAATAATCAAATAAAAATGTAACCATAATTGAAATAGAAGTGTAGACAAAGAAATCATAAAATTGTTAAGCTGACAAGACAAAATTTAATACTTAAGTTTGATGAGAGTAACTAATCAGCTCTAAAATCTTAATAGTCCCAGAATAAAGTATCGTGAGCCTTATAGGCTAGAGAAAGAATTCTAATTAAAGTCTGGATTGCTCAAATAAAATGGCTAAGATTTGAGCTTAAATATTTATAAAATGAAAAATGAACCAATAATTCAATAATAAGTTCCTATAAAGCACTTTATTCATAGTTCCTAATTACCTTAAGAAACACTAAAAATAAATATATAAAAGTATCTTCTCCAGCTGATTAATTATTGAGCTATAACACGATGTTTTTTTCAAGCTAGAGTAAATAAAAGAATATATCAAGCCCTTTTTCAAGCTAAGATAAACTCAGGCTTAAGATGATTCTGGCACTAAGTTAGTTTTATTATTGATTATTCTTAATCAAATGCATAATTTTAAATAATCCCAGCCATTGAATAAAGACCATTAAAAGCAGTTATCATTGAATTGCAGAAGAGAGTGATCGACTACTACTTCTTCGATTAACCTTTTATGTTGTCAATAAATATACTAGAGAGGCATTTGGACTAGAAAATGGATTAATTAGGGATATTTACCATGTTTTTAATAAACTTTCTGCTCAAAATCAACCAAATTATAAATAAAATTTAAATCCATTATTAAGCAATCACTATTGCAAAGCTTTGCTGTAAAATAGTGAAGTTTAGGTAGATATGTTTAAACTGTGAAGACAAACAGGCCTAATAATGCGATTAATATGTTTTAGAGGTAGATAACTTTGAGGAAAATGATGCTTCAAATTCAGTGTCAAATTGAAAATAATCTACATATATAACCCAGATTCATATTAGAATACGAGATTTAATTGAAACCAGAAGAGTACAGCTTTTGAGATGTGACTTAAAAATTAAGAGAAAAGATTCAAGAGATCACCCATTGCTTAAAAAAGGGAAAAGACTTTTATACTGGTTGACGTTCATTATGATTCACTCTTTAAAAAATGAGTTAAATTCCTAGAGTAAAATCACAAAAAACTGACTTCATTATTTGATTATAATAATTTCAGATGATGATAGTTGTTAACATTTAATTATATATAAATAGTTTTAATATTCAGGATATTAACATTTAAAGTATATAAACTAATGAGTAATAAATACGAATTTTCTCAAATTAATATGTTTGTTCTTAATATGACTGAAGTTTTAATTTTAAAGTTGAAATTCTAATAAATAATTTTTTTGTTAATGTACTAGAACATTTATCTTGCTTAATTATGTAGTTTTATAATCTAATTAGAATAATACTAAGTCTTTATAAATTTATAACTTAATCATAAAGTCTTATTAAGATTCCTGATTTTATTATAAAGATTATTTTTTATCCAAAAACTATTCAAATTAAGGATCATTTAGAACATTATTTTAAGTGTTTTTAAATCGTTAAAATCTATAAAATTATAAGAAAGTTAATAAGGAAACTATGGAATAATATTTAAATTGATAATTATAGTAGAAGTATTACTTAATAATAGATATATGAACAATATATAATTATCTTAACCAAACTAATTTATAAAAAGAATATTCTTAAAAAATTAATTAGAGATTATTAAGTATTTTAAGAATACTGAATATTAGATTTATTATATTATTAATAATAATAATAATAATAATAATAATATGATCACATTGAGGTCTCTGGGGACCCCCGATCTTATAAGCATTTAGTCTTGTAAGGGACTAGCCCTTTAAATTAGGTTATGAGCTTCTCTCCGTGTATACTGAGTCTTCATCTTCTTCTTTTCTTTCCTCCTCTTCTCTTTGTTTCAATGATTTCTTTGTACCTTGTGGTGATTAGTTGTATTAGGTATCTTTTTCTGAAATATGCGTGTTTTTGGAGGCATTTAACGTATATCTCTGCTCTGTTAAGGTGTTCATGGTAGTCTGCACTGATAGAAATGCAGCTTGTCTCTCTAGCTGTAACATTTTTCAGAACTAAGATATTAATTAGTCTCATGAATCCAATTACGTCTGGTCTTGTTTCTATGGCTGATCCTGTTTTGTTTTTTATGTCTCCCAAGTTGTCTTCATTATAGTTTAGGGTTTCTAAGAGTCTGGATCCACTTAAGTCGTCAAAGATACCTGATGCTGCGTTAGCATAGTTCTTGATTTGTTTGAAGTACTTAGTGTTAATTGTGTTTAGCCAGATTGAAATGCATGATTCTCTCGTGTCAAATCTTTCTTATAGTTGCGCCTTAGAAATGGTATACATCTTTTTATCGGACCCAGTTTAATAATAATTAATTTCTTAATTGTTAATTGATTAATTAAGATCAATATTTAGTACTAAATTTGATTTTGTGATTTCTTATTAAACTAAATTGCTATTTAGTACTAACTTTAATCCTTGACGTATTAGACGTCATTGCTCTTTAAGACTGGTTGATCTGTGGAAGGAAGTATGCCTTCCTTCTTCTATTCTTCAGAGTCACTTTCTTTGTAGTATGTTGGTTCGTTTGAGCTTTCAGGATATGAGCTATAGTTATCATTATCATAATATCTCGCTTTTTCCTCAACTGAACTCCAGTCTTCCTAATTGTCTGAGTATAATACTCTCTTTGTAATGAGGTTGGCGTTTCTATTGTGGAATGTGTTGTTTTCATCTACTGTATAGTAGGCTTTCTCACTTTAGATGATACTACCTCTTGAGTCTAGTATGATTGTTTTTCCTTCTATTGGAGGAGAAGGTGGTCTCTCGAGTCTTAATTCGCTTTGAACTCTTGTGAGTGTTAAGGGAGCTCTAGTAAGTTATTTTTGGGGTTTTATAATCTTGTTATTTATAGTGGCAAGTCTGAGCATTTGGAAGAGTTGCAGGGTCCAAAGTTGCACTTCGTCACTGTTGTTTTCTTAGTCGTATTGAAGTCTTGTTAGCTGGAGTTAAAAACTGTTGACTCTTGCAAAGTCCTTTCTTATTATTTTTCTTGCCAAGAACGTAATTATTTCTAGTATGTGGAGTCCCCAATAGTAGTTTTTGTTTTGTTAGATAACTTCTATTGTTTATTTTGCTAAGTGTTAGAAGTCTTCATTTTCGATGTCTCCTTATATAATATCCCTTTGTAATTTGCTCAGTATACCCATTCTGTGTTTCTTATTTGAGATTTTAATATCTTATTATAATATATTTATTATATTAAATATTATTTCATCACCAACATTTGAAAGTTGGTGATGTAGCAAAAATATAATTATAATTATCCAGTTATTCAATCAAAAATTTCATCTAAATTTGAAAGAATGATTACGCAGTCTTTAGTTAGATGATACACAATGAAAATATGTAGTTAAATTTCAAGCAGGATCAAACTCTAACTACTTTTGCTTTTGAGATTTCTATAGCATAAAGGATAAAATTAAGCGTTTTCATTTTGTGCAAATTGCCAAAGTTGATTAAGGTTGTTGGATTGTGTATTAGATTTTGATCAGATTAATAATGTAATAAGAGACAGACTGAGTTAAAAATGTGTCATTGAAAGTATTCAAGGTATTGAGATAAAATACTTTCTCAAACTTTATATCAAAGTGATCCTCTAATCATGCAGTAAAGCGAATCAGAACCATATATTTAACTTTTTCATAACAAATAAGGTAGTAGCAATACTATAATATTAATAATTCAAATTATTTTTAATATGTCCTCACATCAACCAAAGTACGTTTACAAGATGGTTTTGGCCATGAAAGATGGATCTCGCTGGAAACTAAACCCCACATTAAAGTAAAAATTAAACCAAATTGTCGAAGTTGATATCATCACTCGTTTTGAAGTTATCTTCGCAATCATAAACTTCATTCGTTTAATTGAAACATTTTTTCAAGATAGAATTTGAGAAACAAACTAGTAGTCCTAATAGAGTAGGGCATCCGCAAACTTTAAATGTGTATTCGAAAGCATATCCGCAAGAATATAGACCCCTCAGACCAAATGCTCACTCCATAAATAGGTAGTGAAATTGCAAAGAATAGAAGGCTGCATAATAAGTAAAAAAGCTCATGAAACTTAGTTTAAATTAATTTTGAAATCAATAAATAAGATGCGAGTCTGCTTATGGAATGCCTAGTAAGAATATCATTTGATAAATTTATCAGTAAATCCAGTGATTATGGGTAGGGCAATGAGTTTGAGATAGTAGGCGGAATAAGCATGGAGCAAATTAAAAGTGAGAATTAAAATACTTTTGAGACTTTATATTCAACAATTTTATACAACTCTAAAAATTACATATGGTATCTGTATTTATTGGGAGTAATTCTACTATAAATTTTTATAAGACTTTCTTGTATTATTATAAATTTTCTTATAAATTAATATTAATAACAGCTATTACCCTTATAAATTATTATTTGGATAGAACCCATATTAATAAATATATAGAAGCTGTCATGGTTAATGATAGAGAAGGATAAAATTAAATATTGCCAGATAAAAGTATTGATATAATTATTTACAAAAAAGTAATAAATTAGGATCTTATCACAAACAAGAAATGTTAACATAAAACAAATTTTGTTTTATTCAAACTACTAAAATTATTAGTATTTTCAATTAATTTGATCACATTTATTATCAGAAATTTGATTAGAATTAAAAAATAAATGATTTTGAAATAATTACAGTTTCCTTAACATCTACATAAAGCAATCAAATTATAATTTAAATTTATAAAGTAAAATAAAAGCTTTTATAAAGAAAGGTATTGGGATAAAATAATCAAAATCCCATTATTTCTAGCATAATAGTATATCAACAACTAGGAATTGCTAATATATAATAAACTTCGAAAAATTGATCATTTTATATGGTTTTTTGGAAATGCTTCATCTTCTAGATTTTGGGAGTGAATAAATTGGTAAGTTGATTATTAAATATTTACATTTATCAAAGCAAAGTTAAATTTACAAGGTAATTATAATTTCATCATAAACTATAAATATTTAAATTGTTCAACTTGTTATTTATCTTTTGTTTAATTGCCATTTTATTTACAAAGTAAAAGAAAATGTCATTTGATAGACTTCAAGAAATAATGGCAAATCTTTCCAACATCCTGACATAAGTTATATTGTAAGAAAGTACTTGGTTTAATTCTCATTTTTATTCTTTAAATAAATGGCTATATTGACCATCATAAAATACAAAGGCCTTTATTACCGGGTAAGAGCATAGGTGGAAAATTAGCAATTTCCTTTGTTTCGTTGATTCTTGATGAGATAGAAATGTGATTAGTATTGATTCGCCACCTATTGATAGAAATGTATATCCACAAATATAAATTTACTTATTATTAATATTTTAATTCTTGCTACTAATTAGCTGGTAATAAAAACATGAAATTAATCGTTTACATAGATTTAAAGAGCATTGAAGCTTGATATCAGTATAATAATATTAATCAAATTTTACTTAATTTTTTTATTTAATTGAAAATAAGATTTATAAATACAATAACAAAACCTACAAGTAAAGAGTTGATTGCCTCCAATAATAACTATCTGTAGATTTTGTATTCGCCTCATTGCTTGCTATGTGACTCTATCGAAATTCTTAATAACAAGCTAATTTACAGTTATATCTTGAGGCTTTCGATAAAAATGAACAAAATCTATATTGATTTCAAGGTACAGGGGTAATAAAGAGAATCATGGAGATTGTTTAATGATTGTAGCGTTAGGATAATTTTCAATATGAAATTGAACTTGATGTTAAGCAATCGATAATCCAGGTTTCATAAAAATCTTGTTAAAATTATATTAATGAGACCATAAAATATGATTATAATCATGCTATATTAAAGCGTAGTCCCAGATATTATACATGAAAATATAAAATAATTAAGGGAGCTAGACGCTGGGGGGCATGCTAAGAAAAACGTTGAAGTACTTAAGTAAATTGCGATTTATAAATATATTATGAAGTTTGTGATTAATTTTATTTAAGGATCATCATATATTTTCTTAACTCATTAAATTATTGATAAATATATATATACTTAATGGTTATTCAGATTATATTTCTCATTAATTATCACTTTTTATTTTATATCAGTTAAATTTCATGTAATATTGCATGATAGTTGTTGTCAATCTAATTTTATTTGACTTTAGAGCCTATTATCACTAGATGCTCCAAAGTATCAATAATTATTAATATTAAGTGAGGCTATGATCCAAATCATATGATATAGTAATCTTGATTCCTATATAGAATAATCTTCTATTTTTATTTTTTTACTAATGGTTTTATCATTTTTAAATTAAAAAACTATGTTTTGTTTAAATATTCCAAGTCCTCTAATTCTTTCACAAATAATCTTAGTTTATAAAAGTCATTTTTTTTCAATTGTATGTAATCAATTTATTTTTTGAGTTTTATACTAATGAAATATCTCATTAAAATAACCCTATATTTTTTGTTAAATAATTTTATTCGTGTTTTTTTGGAATTTTTATCAAATTAATGCTCTTAAGATAAAACTCTGATTTGATTTTTAATTGCTCAAAAAACTGAATTGAGGGTATACTTAACGAATCTCCTCCTTATATTATTGACCTTATTTTTTGTTAAATTATTAACAAAAGCGAAGTAATTTTAGAAATAAAGTTCTAGATCTATTGTTATTTTGCATAACTTCTTACTTTAGCCATACTACTTAAAGGTCTTTATATTCTATTGTTTACTTTTTATGATTACATTTTGCTGTTTTGAGGCTAAGTATTTCATATTTATTTTTACATTAGCAATTTATCATTGTTATAGTTTTGGGGTTAAACTATGAGGTTTCATGCAAGTCTGAGAGTCACATTGGTAATATTTTTAAAGTAAATTTTATTTTAGGTAAGAAATT
This sequence comes from Oxytricha trifallax, assembly GCA_000711775.1. NCBI lineage: Eukaryota > Ciliophora > Spirotrichea > Sporadotrichida > Oxytrichidae > Oxytricha > Oxytricha trifallax. Next base: position 159,500 of record ARYC01000357.1, on the reverse strand, counting down.
TATACTAATATATATATATTATTGATTTATAGAAATACTTTTAAAGTTAAAAAAAACATCAAAAAGATATTTTCTAATAAACAGTTTTAAAAAATATGATGGAAATTGAAGAAACATAAAAAATACTAATTATATAATAAACTTGATTAAATTGTTCTTTCAAATATCTTGAAGAATTATTTATTAGAAGAAAAAAAACTACTCCAATTAAATTCCATAAATTTATAATTTTTCCTATATAGAACTATTATATTATTAATTTTTCAGTTTAAAATATTTCTTACTAGTCGTGCTTTTGCTCGTAAGTGTAATATTGACTTAGTATCGCATTTAGTGGTTGTTTTGTTTATTTATTTATAATTACTTTGGAAGATCTAATTATCTTCTTTGACCCTGCTATAAATCTACTGACCATGAATTTAATTTACCTAATCGTTTCTCACATTCAGATATTTTTCTACTAGTCTATGTCTGACTCTGATTAATTAAAAATTGAATGCTATGTTTATAATTCTCTTATATATCTTCTAATGTGTCTCACTGCTAGAAGTTAGTTATTTTTAAGTCATTTTGATTATTTACTCAAGAGATGTTATTTATTTTATCGTTTTTTTTCATTTTTAAGCTTTTTCTTTAATAATTTATCAAATTTAGAATCCAAAGCATTTATCAATTTTTAATTTTACTAAATAATTGATTTTTTTGATTTATGCCTAATCTTAGAAGGCCTCTATAAATAATTAAAATCTACAAATTCCTACTCAAAGTTTTGGTTTTCAGTGTAATTTTATGTTTAATGAATGTATTGTTATTTTTTTGGGATTTTTAAATTATTTAAATTATTCTCTCTTTACTATCTCTAATAACTTCTAGCATGAATTAAATTCTTTAAATAAAGTCTTTAGGCTGATTTTGGTTTTTTTAAAGATTAATTCTATAAATTTTCCAAGATGTAAGAATTATCAAAATCGTCTTAAGGTTTTTGTTCTTAAATTACTCTGTTTTATAAGTATCATTTTAAATTTTATCTTGGTTCGCTATTTTTATTATGAAACTACTTTTTAAGTTATATTCAAACATGAATCTTAGACTTGATTTATTATTGATCTTTAATCATAATTTTTTTATTGTTTTTATACATTAGAACTATTCCCACTATAATTACTATTCAATTAATCTGGTTTCAAGTCGTAGGTTTTTTCATGAAATTATATGAATCATGCTTACTTTATTTTATATTTATAATTACTGAATCATACCATCTTCTTTTAAATTACTAGATTTTAGAAGGCCTTTATGATATTTCTGGCAGATCTCTACTTCTTCTATCCAGTCCAGTCCTCTCATAGAGGATATATAGGAATTAAATCTTTTATATCCCAAATATATTTCCTGTATGTGTAATATATAATTCTTATAATATTCATCCAATTAAAGCCTAATATGCATTAAAAAATTAAAAATAAGATATTAATAAAATACAAAACATTAGGAAATTTGAAAAATTTAAAATAGAAAAAAAACTATAATAAATTAGAAAGTGTAAATTAAATCATACTTTACATCTAAAAATGAAGAAAATTTAAAGTTTTTTGGAGGTTACTGTCAGATATAATTGCTAAGTATTTAATTATAAATTTCTTTCATTCTTTTCTTAATGTATTCTCTAAATTGATTGTTATCTAACGAAGTCAAAATGATAAGAATATTTTAATAATAATTAGGTATAAGGGATCATTTTTTAATCCTCAGTATAATATGATTGCTTAATATTATCGCACGATGAAGATACAAATTTTTAACTTAGATGATAAGCATCAGTTGTATTTAGCGATAAGTTTAGAGGTTATAAATTCTAATTGATTTCGGTAAGTAAGAATGGATTTGGTCAACTTACATAATATTTAATGAACGAAATAAAAAACACAATATGGCAAGGTTAGATCGCAGTATGTGTTTTTAAAACCCATCTTATTTATTAATCTATAAAATTATAAATCTAATCAGTTATCTTAATTAATTACTACAACTTTTTAATTTTGAAAAATTCATAATCAATATTATAGACAATCAACTGTCATCTATATTGATTGGAGCACGGTCTAGACTAATACAAATCCTTAGATAAAAAGGCAATTAGTGAGAGATGGATAATAACTTAAGGTAAGATATATGCACAATTATTAAATAGTGCTGTATAAATAGCTAAATGTAATCCTTTACTGTTAGAACTTAAAATTTCACTTATCTTTTTAATCTGCTTCCTCCTCTCCATTCAGGTACTGTTGGTTAGTCGTCCCTTCAGTTTTAGCACCTTCTTTTCTTATCATCTCCTGGTCTTATGCGCTTTTGACGTCTTAAGTTTATTTCTGGTGAGGTTTAGACTAATTTGGGTTTGCAAACTGCTCCTATTACATTCTGCTTCTTCTCACCACCTTATACTGTCTGTGTGAAAGGTATTCCTCTACTCCATTCCTTTGTCAATTATTTCCCTGAATTTCCCCTCTTATTCTTCACGAATTAGCTGCATTTGATTCTGAACTCCGTTCTTCAGAACTTATTCGTTCCATACGTCGATCTATGAGTGCATGTCCGTATTCTGACTTCCTTACTCTTCAAGTTCTGCTTGCCATAACATTTCGTTCCTTCTCTCTCTCTGATTGTTTCTACCGTCTTTTCTTTGACTGTAATCCCTGACTTCCCAATCTCCAATCTCATTAGGCCTACCTCAAGGTTGAACATCAGGTAGTATCTCTACATGTTTATCCAATCCTTAGCAAAGATCTGAAGGATAGGTTCACCAACTAGTTCTAAAGCTAAGTGGTTTGTTATATGAATTGCCATCACACCGCAATCATCGAGATCTGCCGCCTGGTTTGTCTCGGGTTTGATAAAAAGACAATTAATGCCCTATAACATTGAAATAATAAGATCTTTTATCAACAATCTTATTTTGAATCTTTAAAAGGATAATTGGTGTGAAGAGAGTTCAGTATATTAACTTTTAATTAGTATTAAATTAATTGAGAATAGGTGAGATTGGAGTAAGTTTTGTACTTCAGTATGAGATTAAGCCAGGAAATTATGCATTATAAGTTGATTACTTAAATACATGGATTCTTAATTTGAAGAATTAGGATTTTTTCTTAATTTCTTTAGGATCTTTGATAGATAGTATTCTCTTTATCAAACACTTCATATTGAAATTCTAAAGTTTTGGCTTTAATCAAGTTTTCTTCAACTATGTCACCTTTTAATTCATCAATTTCAAAAGTAACAAGCTTCATATATAATGAAACTAAACATGCATAAAAAAATCATGAATCGTTAGGGGAAGAGATTTAAGTAATAATTTTATAAAGCTTATTTGATCTTATTTTTTAGCTAGCTATTTATAAACTGAATAAACTTACTATGCTTCAATATTTATAAATAAGATTTTAAAATACATTTTGACCTTTGGAAATGCTTATGAAAGTGATTTATTTTTAGAGCTCTTATCTTTACTGTTAGTTAACTTTATCTTTTCTCAACCTGCTATTCGCTCTTAAAATTTTAAACCTAAAATTAATTTATTCCAAAACTTTTTACTATTTTCAATCTAACCGAACACTCTTAGAGACTTCGTTGTAGCTTTACATGCATTAATCGCAATTAGAATATTTTTTGTACTGCTTTTATAAATCGTTGAACTTTAATGATTATAAAGCTGTGCAAGGTAAATTGAATCCTTATACTTTAGAAGGAATGTCTAATTTATAAATTTGTTTTGTTGTAAGAACATTTAGAAGTTGATTGAATTAACTAAATTATTTACAGATTTAGTATTTTCACTTATCTAAACTGATAATCAAGAAAATTAATTAATTAAAAAAATTACCATTTAATAAATGATGAATAATGTCGAGTTATTAAACATTTGAGGTTATTCTTGATATAGAACTCTTATCTTTATTATATTTTGTTTCTAATCTTTATTCAAACCATATTTAAACATCTGGCTTTTGAAAAGTAAACATATTCATATTTATATTTTATGCCATATAATTCATTTATCTTTTTATATCTAATTTATTAGCAATGATTCCTAAACTGTCGCTACTTGTTTTGATATTTCATAAAATCACATACAATTTATGAAGAAAAAATATGTTGAACATTCTTTTCAGGTGTTTAGTTAAAGTTTATATCATTTTAAAAGCTTCATCATTATATTTACTATAAATTTAAACTTTTATTATACTTTATTTTAAATTAGTATGTAGTCATATTTAAGTAAAATCAATTTTATTTTTCAAAATTTTAGTTTAAGTAATTATAATTTTCACTTTATGGGTAAATCATGTATTTAAATTTTATTCTTCTATGCTATCTTCTTCATATCCGATTTTATAAAAAATTACGAATGAGTAACTTTGATATTTTCCATTTTGCTCATTAAGAAGCCATACACTGCGACTTTATAAGCAAATAAACTTTTGCAACTCTCATTTGTAATGATTTGAACACTTTAATTAAAAACTTAGAAGTATTTCTAAAGAATGCACAGACTTTCACTTTTGAGCAGAATCAGGTATATATTTATTGTGTTTTAGGTGAAAAGTAACGAGGTGTCATTGCCAGTCTGTACTTTATTTAATGGGTACCTAAGAACTGCAACTAGGAGAAGTGGATCTGAGTTGTCACCAATATGCTCAAGAACATGTTCTCACTAACACATTTTTCTCAATAAAAACTTGCTTGTTAATTTAGAAAAATGGAATTTAAATCAAATAATTATATTTATTGAAATTAATGAAATTTAATTTTAATCAAGTGAAAAATTTTGCTTAAATTATATTTATATATAATTGTTTATAAAAATCTTTGAATGCAATTAAGTAGCAAATTTATCCTAATTTTGGACGCATCGTTGAATATGAACGTACCAGGAAATATATTATTTTATTCTAATTTTATTGTATAAATAATTAATTAAATTGATTGCTGCATCTAATAGCTAAGAGTTACTTTCTAGTCCTCTACAATAGCATCAGGTTTAATTGCAAGAAACTTGCACATAATATAAATATTTCTTTATAAAATTATTATCGTTTTTCATATGAATTTGTTTAAATACACATATTCATTTCAATTACAATCATCAGATAGCAGTGATTCTTCAGTGTATACATAATTATCATCATTGAATAGAGTTTATTATAGTGCTATTTTGTATTATTTGTCTTAAATCACCCTCTGAATTTGCTTAAACTGCTCTCTATAAACTTACGTCAAGTCATATCTACAATTTAAACAATTAATTTACAATAATTAAGTAATAAGTAAGAAATCCAATGAAAGTACTATTAAGTTGTTCATTCCTACATAACTTTGTTGGATTATTGTCGCGACTTTGTAATAAAAGGAAATTTTATAATATAAATAAAAATTTAAATGGATTTTCGAATATTAGTTTTTTTGGTAATTTATTTTTCTTACGAGCTAGCAATTATAATCTTTCTTTTTCTTCTATTTCATTTAGTGATGTTACTATTAATTGTTACATTTTGAATTTCAATTTTTAATTCTTGATTAGTAATTAAAATATTTATTAAAGCATATTGTATTTATTTGTTGTTTTACTATATTCCTATATTTAATGAAGCTTAAGATTAATAAAAAAAAAATATATAAAACAATACTATATTATGACAAAAAAAAGGTTAAACATAGAGCTATTATCAATTTGTTACTTCAAAAACAATCACTTGAGGTATTAATTTTCAAACTAATTAGTAATATCTTCGTGTGCCTGCAAGTAGCAGCCTCTTATTGACGTGAAGCTTCTGTTCACTTTGACTTAAGGCACCTTCCGACATTGCTCTAGCACTGTAAATTTGCACTTTAATTTTCAAGGTTATAGGTTGAGGTTCTTATACTGCCTATGACTGTAGTGACTGTGGGATTTAAAGGTTCCAATTGCTGCTTGCTTGACTCTTCTTCTTGATCTTCAACGTGCTTCTCAAGACTTTTAATTTTTATCCTTTTTCTTAAAGTCCTGTCTTTTTGAAATTCCTTGCTCTTTTTCTTTGATGTTATAAAAGATGTATTAATTCAAATATTTAACCATTAAAAAAAGAAATAATTATTTATTAAAATAATTGATAAAGTTAGATTAAGTTTTAAGATTATTAAAATTTTTCTTATATTTAATAAATAATTACTTCTATTTTTATATAAATATCAAAAATACTTTAAATCAAAAGCTATAAAGAAAAGAATTGAGATTATTATAAAGTTTAATAAACTTTATTTAATTTATTTAATTTACTCATTATAACAATAATTTAATTAAAAATTAAGATTAATTTTTAACAAGTTCTTGAGGCATTTACTAAAATAATATAAAAACATGATTTATCTTTTGCATCTAATGTTATTTAAGCTTGAATTCTCTATGTACAAACAAAGTTTGGCTTCATTGTCTCAGAATAATATTTGAGAATGACAAAAATAAGGTTCATAACGAAAATTCTAATGGTTTATTTTTATTATTTTAAAATTTCAAGACATTGAAAAAACAAAATCTGAAATTAATAAAAATGCACTAGAATAATATTAGTCACTAAACTCGAACTAGTTAACAGTAGTGAATTAATATGGTAAAATTATAAAACAATAATACATATTAAAATCGTTTTATGTCAAGGCACTCGTGCTTACGGTCATTTATAAAGTAGTAATCTTTATATTAATTTTTTAAATAATTGACTTATTACATTGAAAGAACATTCAAAACCCCAAAACTCCTAAATGAGTTTTATATGTGCTTTGATTCTTGTGGGTAATATTGGGGATTAGGGTTTCTTTTGATCGATTTCATTCTTGTTAGATTCAATAAAATTTATTATTTTCATGGTTGAAAATTTTACTCTTTTATTTTATATCATTACCACATCTACATAAATGTTAAATAGAATTAATTCCACTTGGAAAATTTAATAATAGTACATTAATTTTTTGCTTTACTTTCATAATTTCTGAAAAAAAGTGAAATACTTTAATTATAATTGAAATCAATAATTTAAATAAGGAAAACTAAACATTGTTGAGATGTAGGATCTGGTTACTCAATAAAATTTGTATGTTACAAAAAGCAAATCTAAGAAAGTTATATTCCAGCATTAGTTATCCTGCAGAGTTATGTAAGTATTAGACGATAAATCCAATAAACAATTTAGCTAAGCACATTCAAGGACTGGCACTTTAAATAAAATATTGCAGGAAAATTACAATGCTGTTCTAAGATATCATTTCTGTTCTTGGTAATCAAAACCCCAAAACCCCTTAGTGAGGTTTATAAGTACTTTGATTTGTAGGGTATAGTTGGGATCTTATTGGGGTTAGTAGAGAAATTAGGCCAATTTGCAAAATGAGAAATAGAAATTAGCGAAATTTAGGGTCTATTTATGATGAGTAATATTTAGATTTACTGCTTAAGCTTAGGTATGGTACAAGTATTAATATAGACTAAGCCAAACCTGTACTAAATTATGCAGCAATAGCAAAGTTATTACGCAAGAGTGCCTCAACTGTTAGGTATCACTGCTTGCTAGCTGTTTAGCATTTTAATTCTGGTTGTTGAACGCATCCTGCAAGAAAATAAAAGTTCTCTCAGGCTCATATTGACTTCCTCTGCGACTCGAAGACTTTGAAGTATTGGGCACACTTTCCATTAGACTAGCGAGCTGTGATGTTTCATCGCAAGTTTCCTGACATGCGTATCTCTCCTTAGACTATAGTCAATATTTATAGAAGAAATGGTATTACTTTCAAGACTGTCAACAGAGTGAAGAGAGTGATTGATTTTACAGTGCCATTTTATAGTAATAATTTAAACTATATATATGATTAAATGCAGAGGCTATTGATAATAACATCAAGTTCATACACGCAGATGAAGCCTTTTTTACCTTCAACACCTTTATTAACAAGTCATGGTACAGGAAGTATGATAATATAATAATAATAATAATTATAATAATAATGCAATCACATTGAGGTCTCTGGGGACCCCCGATCTATTCTTAAGTAATTAAGATAAGGGACAAGCCTTTTTATATCAAATTTAAATTTAAGTTAATCATCTATTCTGTTCTCTCCTGTGTATTTTGTCAATTAATGAAAGACAATGTTCAGTTTTATGGGTCTTGTCTTCTGTGTGATCTCAACTGCTCCATATAAACTCTTTCTTAGGAGAAATTTTGGTTTATTCTATGATTTAATTCATTTCAGTAGTGTAATTATGAAATTTGACTTCCTCATATATAGAGAAGTATAAGTGTTGTTGTAGTTACTCTTAGACTTAAGAGTCAGTAAAGAGTTTAGTGAACATATCTATCATGCACTATTTTGAATCATAGAGTTAGAACCATTTATTATTATTCATCACTTTTAGGTATTCCATGATTTATTAAAACTTTAATTTATTTATTATTTTTAATTAATGGTACCTACTTAAATACTATTTTAGTATTAGTATCTTAGTTTATGTTGGTTAAAGTGTAATTGATGGAAAATATCAGAAGGATTTAGGAATTCAGGGGTCTTGGGGTGTTATAAGGAAAAATTTCTTGTTGTTTGTATGAGACCTGTCTTTGTCTTCTGTGAAAGTGATTGGTGTTCTTAATAAGGCATAAGTAATTTAGTGTATCCTCTTTTTTTTCGTAAACCTAATCTTGATGAAATAATTTTAGTATTAAATTTAATTAATAAATTAATTAAATAATTTTGGTGATTCATTAGTTAATAAGTGCTATTTATTTTAGAGATTTTAGGTGATTCACTAATTATAAGTGATTCATTAAGAACGAAATTTTTACTTTGTGACGTATTGGTTAGTAACTCTTGAGTGATGGAAAATCTTATTAATGTCGGATCTATGTCAAACTTTCAAGAGATGTTAAGATGGTCACTTTTAAGTTTGAGGATTTTGTTTTTAAAGTAGGCGTTATTACTTAGTTATTTAATATTTGTGAGGGATATGTAGGCCTCTCTAATGATCTTACGGAGTTATTATAAGCTAATGCTCTTCAGATCGTAAACTAGTTACTTAGGTCGAATTCGATCAAAAATAGGAATTTAAATATTCAAATACATCAACAAACCAAAAATATATAGTATAACTTATAATAACATTTTAATAATTTAAAAAGTTGATAATTTTGATGCTTGAGTTATGGTAGAGTGGAGTCACTCAAAATTTAGATTGCTCTGTAGTTGAGTGAACATTTTGGTTCAGGGTTAGATATAGTGGCAAGTTATTCTCCCTTCATTTGCATACATAAACGCTGTCAAAATTTTGACATTTTATATTATCTGGAGTCAGTCACAAAATTTTATTTTTTTTGCGACTCACTCCGCTCAATATTATCCCATTATTAATATATTCGCCGTTTGCATATTATTTTTAATCAATGCTTTTTACACAAAAAGAGCATGCTATATTTTATAAACTTAAAGTTACTATAAAAAGCAACATGATTTTAAGATTTTAGTACTGATAAGATGTTTTTTTGCATTTCAATAATTGAAATGCATTTTGTGTAAAAAGCATTGATTAAAAATAATATGCAAACGGCGAATATATTAATAATGGGATAATATTGAGCGGAGTGAGTCGCAAAAAAAATAAAATTTTGTGACTGACTCCAGATAATATAAAATGTCAAAATTTTGACAGCGTTTATGTATGCAATGAAGGGAGAATAACTTGCCACTATATCTAACCCTGAACCAAAATGTTCACTCAACTACAGAGCAATCTAAATTTTGAGTGACTCCACTCTACCATAACTCAAGCATCAAAATTATCAACTTTTTAAATTATTAAAATGTTATTATAAGTTATACTATATATTTTTGGTTTGTTGATGTATTTGAATATTTAAATTCCTATTTTTGATCGAATTCGACCTAACTATTAGAAAGAGACATTGCTTAATAGAACAGAGAATGGACTTTTAAGTTTGGAACTTACTTGATCCCTATAAAATAGGTGACTTTTTAGGATGAGTGCCAATCCTTAGTATAGATATATACTAAAATGATAAATGTTCCAGGTGTCATCGAAGAATAAGTTTCGATGGTGGGCTATGAAAGAGCCAAGGAGACTAGGAGCTTTGATTTTTGAAAATCAAAGGAATCATACTCTATGATTGTGGCCATTCAGTAGAGTATATTAGCAGGATTAGTCTTCTCATTAGGGCTTACGAGAATATCGTCTTCTGGGAGCGCTTTTCGGACTGGTAAACACAGTCTACTTACAAGGCAGACTGAGTAACCACGAACGGTTCGCTTGATCCAGTACGTTCCTAGTCACTTCTATTAACTTTTTAAGTTAATAATAGTATAATAATATAGAAGTTTATTACTAGAAAGTGAAGGTTGTCACCCATGCAATTTTAGCTGGTATTAGCAAAGATTCAGGCTTAGAAAGTTACGTCATTCATCCTCGCTCTATTAAGCGAGAGTAGTATATAGAATTCTTACACAAACTAAGAGATAAATATAACGATTAAAAGATCATCATGTTTGTTGATAATCTCTCAGTTCAAGACTAAGTAGTTTAAGAAGGCTTATGAAGAGTTAAACATAACTCCTGTATATAACGTTCCCTATAGCCCACAGTTTAATGGAATCGAATTCTATTGGATTTAAATCAAGACTCACTACAAGAAGCTGCTGCTTATCATCTTATGCATGACTTGCCAATTGATACAGTAGACTTAATTAAAAGCAGCTGTAAGAGAGTGAGCTTAGATAAGACAACAATTTGTGCGAGAGAGGGAAGAATGAATGTTTATAAATAAATTTTAGATTTAAATGAATGAATAAATTCACATATTAAATTAACCCATAAAAGGGTTTAGCTTCTCTTTCTTCTCCTCTTCTTATGGCTTGTTGGGCCCATATTTATTATCTTAGAGCCAGCTCCTGAATCTATCTTCATTTCATCTGACTATTGTAGGAATACATTCGATTTGGGAAAATGAATTAAAATTAAAATTAATTAATTATTAATTACCTTCAGTTATGTTTTTGGAAAATGTCTGCAAACCCTGACAATATTATACTCTCTGGATAGCGCATTAAAAATGAGACGGTGGTTGTTATTGCTATAATGAATTTATCTCATCGCCCAAGCGAGAAAAACCCATTATACTATTTTTGGGAGTTAGCTCAAAATCAAAATATCTCGCTTCCTGGGATGATTCAGGAATATTGCCAATAATAAAGTCCAGCTAAAATTGCGGGATCTACCGTAGAATCCATTTATTTTTGAATTTTAAGTCACTTTGGATTTGATAACTGCCATGATTTTAATATTTAATTTATTTAATTTAAATTAATTTTCCCAAATCGAATGTATTCCTACAATATTAAACATCTTTATATCTTGCTCACATCATGAATAGCTTATTACTTTCTCTCTCTGTGAACCTTTTCATTTTCTTTCATTCGGGATATACCAGTTCCAGGTTTCCCTACAAAGTTATATGTCAAAGCTTACTAGAGAGGTGTGGATGCTTCTTAAGCTCCGCAAGCCAGGTCTCGCTTATAAATATGCCTTGCTTCTTTTAATCTTCAGGAGAAATAGAGTAAAGTTTCTTGTGAGCTTCTTCAATGATCTCTCTGAGATAGCTCTCTCTCTTAAAGTGAAAAAAACACCAAAGAAGAAGCTACTTTCTGGATTGTTTGTTAGAGAGTTGTTTCTTGGTACGAAGATAAACTACCAGCTCTTCATCTTTCATCGCATCATCGTAGAGATTAGTGACTGAAATCTCTGGGTAGTTTGGTATTTCTACAACTTAATTTCATTGTTTTTGAAGGCTTTCTTCTCATCACAGAGTATCGCTCTTAGAAATGAGATTTTGGTACCTTCCATCGTTGGAAGGAATAAACCCACTATAGTATATGATTAAGTATATGTCACATGCTTACCATGCTGAGTGAGGTACAGATAGAGATCCTCCTTGCTTCTAAATCTTGAGATAATTTATTAAGCTTCTACGCTTTTCATAGCAATACTTACAGATTCAATCCTTGTTCCTTCTCTTCTTATTTAATTTCAAATTTTAATATATAGAGTTCTGGATCCTACAGCTTAAAATCTTAGTATTAAATATGGGCATCTTATAGGAGGTCAACCTAGTAAAGATACGTGGAGAAAGCTGGCAGAAGCTGTTACAAATTTCAGAGTTGGAGCTCAATTTTTATCAATTTAGTTCCATTAAATTAGTACTAAATTTGTATAAATTTAATTAGTACTGGTCCTAATTCAATTTAATTATAATTGGTACCAATTTAATAGTACCAAAACTTAATTAGTACCTAGTTTTAAACTAATGAGGTTTTAATGGAAAAGTTCCAAATTGGTTCAAAACCTAATTGGTACCAGTACCAACCTGAATTTTATCTAAGTTGGTACCAAAATTAAAAATATTAAGTATGAAATTAGAAAAATTATAGTTATAAACTAAGCATAAATATGATATCTAATACTTCAAAATCAACCATTATTGTTTCAGTGCCAACTCTTGTACAGAGTAAATATAACTAGAGAGATTATTAGAGCTTCATAATAGAAACTTAAATTTGAATTTAAACAGGCGGCTAACTTAAATCGAAAAGCAGTTTCTCTTAGCAGTGGATAATCATATCTAAACTTTGGGTCAACTAAAAGGCAAGAAGTTATTTATGTTGAGAGGAGTTAGAGCTAACAGCTCTTAAGTTTGAAGCAGAATTCTTCAAAGAAGAAGTATAAAACTTAAAGATGAGAGCAGAGATAGGACTTTAAACATAAATTGAATATGTTGAGGACCTAAAAGATCAGCTTTCTAATGAAAAGATAAAAGCATTTTTATGTGAAGACTGCTAGAATCTTTTCTCAACCAAACAAAGCTTGAAGAAACACCTTAAAGAGGTACACTCTGCCAAAGCCAAGATATATTTCAAGCATGATAAAATGGATGGAAGGTACTAATGCACAACTTGTATGAAGTCTTATACTCACTCTGCAAAAGTTGAGAAGCACATGCAAAAGCATCACCTCAGTGAGTTCTTGATTTAAGATAAAGAGACATAAAAACTTGTGCCAGCTAAAAGAAAATCAAATGCTCTCGAGTTTTAAAGAGAGTTACATAAGAAGCTCAAGAGACAGAAAAGATAAGAATCGATGAGCTTACCTGCAGGCATTACAATTCTAGCCTGCTTCCAAGCAAAAGCTATGAGCATTCCTGCATTTGATGCAATTAATCTAAGTAGTTGTATTGAGAATTACTTTCATATAAGTGTTCCTAACAAAGCAAAGCCTATCGTAGTTGATGATTATGCATACAAGGTGTACCCTTTCAGCTTTCTCCTTAAGAACGAGCAATAATAAAATGAGTTTGCTAACGAATATATGATTCTTAGAGAGGCATAGAGAAAAGATTGCAAGAACTTGCTTAAGCTAGATGGTGTTAATTTAAGCTATGGTTTTATCGCACTGAGACTTAAGAAATGTGAAATGACTCTGAGAGATTATTTATATCATAACAGATACCCAAATGATTTGAATAATATACTATCAGATATGATAAAGGGTGTCAAGGAGTTGCATTAACTTGGATATGTTCATAGAGATTTGAAACCTCAAAATGTAATGCTGAACCTCTGCCCTATAGAAGTCGTAGTTATCGATTTCAATAGAGCCTTATGATAAGAGATAGTGACTTTAGCAAAGGTTATTGGCACTCCTGGCTACTTCCCAATAAGAGAGAACTGTACAAATGGATCAGTGTAGTGGGAAGTATGGACAGTAGCTGCTATAATTTTAGAGAGTGACATGGAATGCATGTCTTACTATGGTACAAAATAAGAGAAATAATCAATAAGTTTAGCGAGTAAGCATTAAAATCAGGACGATGTATGCAAAAGAAATCAAACAGATTGTATACATTATAATTGTAAGAGCACTATCATATCCAAGATAATCCTTAGACGATTTACTTGAACCTATAGAGAACAAGATTCAAGTGATACAATAAAGACAAGCAGATAAAATTTGTTTGAGTTAAATCGTCTAATCATCATTAAATATACTTAAAATTCACATAAAACCTGCACTTTCTCTACAAACCCCAATAAGACCCCAACTATAACATACAAATCAAAGCTCTTATAAACCTCACCAAGGGGTTTTGGGGGTTTGAATACTATAACTTATAAGTCTAATCATTTTACATTTTGTATTAATTTTTTCACTTATTTTTCATAATTATTGTAATATAATTTTATGAAAAATCTTCTTATAATTCATAGGGACCCAATTTTTTAAAATGTTTTGTTACCAATATAGTTTTAATAATTTAATACATGGTTCCAATTAAGTTTTATACCAAATATGAACTTTAAATTAATACCTCTATAGTTTAAAACTAGGTACTAAATAAATTTTGGTACTATTAAATTAATGCTAATAAAAATTTAACAAATTAAGTCCTATTTCAATGGAATATAATAATTTAAAATAGATATCATTATCTGAAACTTGTAATAGTTTTTGCAAATTTACTCCACTTATCTTTACACGATTAACCTATAAAAAGATGCCCATATTTAATAGGTGTAAAAAATTTTAAGTACATTATAATTAGAAAACTTAAAGATTAATAAACATTCTAGATATAATTAAACCATAAAATGACAAAAGATAATCTATAAAACAACTTATAATGACTAGTTTTATGAACATTTTTATTTTAACTTTGCTAAAGTTACAAAACTCTTTTGTATTAATCAAATATATGTAAATAAAGAAAACAGACTAAGTGAAATGAAAAAAATTAAATAGATTTTGAATATAATTTATAATTAAAATGTAAAATTATTTGTTCATAAATGCCATATAATCAGAAAAATGTATTAATCAAACCTAATAAAAAAAATAAGTTAAATTATAAACATATAAAAATAATGTAAAGGTCTTGTCCAAGATAACACTCGAATAAGGACGAAGTGGGGTCAATAATCACTTTTTATACTTTTCAACGATTCCTAATAAATGCCTGCTGAGATAAAGAAGTCTCCATGAAAGACCTCAGATTTCATGTTAAACTTCCATTAAGCAATTGCTGATGCCAGTATCTCGACAATAAATATTTCTGATGCTCTCTGCAACTATCAATCCTATGTTTTCTTCGCCAAATAACCGAATTTGAGAGGTGCAACAACGCCCAAAGACTATTTCATTGCTAACTGACCATGTGTTTTTGACTGTGCATTAAGAAAAATCTAAACCTTTGTGTGGACTTTTGGAGCACCAACCTATTGTGAGCTTTTGAAATCAATTTAAGCTCATGCTCAAGATAACACTCGAATTAGGGCAAATGAGGACGAGGAACATTTTGAAATACTTTTTAATGATTCCTAGTAAATGCTTGCTGAGATATAGCAGTTTCCTTGAATCAAAACCCCAAAACCCTTTCAGTAGTTTGATTGAGTTTTTGATTGATAAAAGCAGACTATTAGTGCATGCTTTATTAAGGTTTTATTAGGGTTTATGTAGGGGTTTAATGTTTAAATATTTGTAATTTAAGTGAGTATATGAGAGGTTTGGGGTCAGTTTATTACATTGACTATATAGATTTATTGTTTAAGTTGAGAAATGGATGTGATGAATATAGTGAATAACAAAAGCCTGTTCTGAATTATACGTCTATAGCAAGGCTACTCCATAAATCTCCAGCAACTGTGAGGTCTCACTGTCTATTAGCATTGAATTTAAAGAGATAGCATCTTAATTCTAAGCCTAAGAGACCCTTAAAATTTTAGCAGCATCATATTGAATATCTTATTAATGATAAGACTCTTAAATACTGGGCTCATTTCTCTCTAGCCTAGAGGGCTGTGATGTTTCATCGCCAATTTCCTGAGCTTCATATCTCTGCTTAATCTATAGCGAACATATATAAAAAGAACGGAATATCTTACAAGACAGTCAATCGCATTAAGAGAGTGATTGACTTTAATGTTCCATTTTATAAGACTAATTTAAATTATATATTCGATTAAATGCAGAGGTCTTAAGAGCATAATATAAAGTTCATACACGCTGATGAGGCAGTATTTACATTCAATACATTTATATCAAGGTCTTGGTACAAGAGGTATAGTAATATAGAAGTTTATGACTAAAAGGTTAAGGTGTAAACTCATGCTATTCTTGGTGGAATAAGTGAAGATAGTGGCCTCGAGACTTATGTTATTCACCCTCGTTCTATAAAGACTGAATAATATATTAAATTTTTGCAATAGCTAAGAGATAAGTATGCTGACTAAGAGATTATTCTATTCGTTGATAACTTTTCAGCTCATAAAACTAAAGACTAGAGGAAGGAATATGAAAGGCTAAATATAACGCCTGTATTTAATGTTCCTTACCGCCCTTAGTTCAATGGAATTGAATTATATTGAGGGGTTATTGAAAAGTCATTATAAGAAATTGCTGCTCTACCATATTATACATGATTTAAAAATAGATACAATAGATTTTATTAAGATTGTTGCTAAGAGAGTCAGCGATGAGAAAGCTAAAGTATGCGCAAGAGAAGGGAGATTTTGTGTATATAAATAAGTTTTAGATTTAAACGAATGAATAAGTTCACATATTAAATTTACCCGTAAAGGGATTTTGCTTCTCTTTCTTTTCTTCCTCTTAATGCTTGCTTGGGCCCATGTTTCTTCTCTTAGTGCCAGCCCCTGCATCTATGTTCATCTCGTCTGGCTTTTAGAAATCTTTGAAGAGTCTCTTACTCAATTCATGTTTTATTTGAGACTTTCTCTCTCTGTTTAATTTGCTCCGCTCTTTCATTAAGTAAATAGCATTACCAGGTTTTTCTATAAATTTAGAAGGCTAAGCTTACTTGAGATGAATGGATAGTTCTGTAGTTCCTAGAGCCAGGTGTCGCTTATTTTTATTCCTTGCTTCTCTTTTTCTTCAGGAGAGATGCTGTAGCGTTTCTTGTAAGCTTCTTAAATTACTTCATTTAAGTACTCAGGTTTCAGAGTTCCAAGGACGCCAAAGAAGAAGTTTCTCTCTGGCAACTTATTAGAGAGTTGCAGCTTTGATGGAAGGTAGAGAGCAACATCTGGATCATTCATAGCATCATCATAGAGGTTTGTTACTGAAATTTCAGGGTAGTTAGGTATCTCTATCATCCTAATTTAATTTAGACTTAAAAGCTTTTTTCTCTTCACTCATTAAGGCTTTTAAGAATGATAATTTTGTTCCCTCCTGTGTTGGCAAGTACAATCCAACTATAGTTAATAAGTTAGTTATAAGTAATAACTTACCTTGCTTTACTAAGTATCTGTAAAGATCTTCATTACTTCTAAATTTTCCTATTAAATCTTGAGATTAAATTCTCTTCATTGCATCATTCATAGATTCCATATTGCTTCCAGTTTCTGTAAATGTTTATGAAATTTAAAATTATGGATATCCATTCTAAGTTTATTTAAACTTTACTACTAAATAGGAAGATCCACTTGGAGGTCAACTTGAATCAGATAAATTGATAAAGATGGAGGAACTTTCTCAAAGATTCAGAGTTTGACATCCATTTTTATCAAACTTTCTCCATTAAATTGCTCCTAATAATAATTAATTTAATTAGGTGGTGCTCTTAATTTATTTAAAACTTAATTAGGAGGTTAAATTAAAGTTCAAAACCGTATTAGGTGGTGCATTAAAATAATTAAATTTTAAAACCACCCCTCCTAAATTTACAAGAACAGATTTAGGAGCACCACCTAACTTTACAAAACAAATATAGGTTCATTTTAATGTATAAAATGGATGGAATAATATATAAATTATCTTTAATATTAAAAAATGTAAAAATATAAAACTAATGTCTCGCACAATGTTCCCATTAAACCTCTCTAAATCTATGAGGATATGAACTTGCTTGTGTATAAAGGTAGAATTTAAACAGCTTATATTATTATTGTAGGAATACATTTAAATTTGGAATATTAATTAAAAATAAATAAATATTAAATCAAAATCGTGGCAGTTAAAGTTGGCCAATTTAAACGATCTTGGGCTCATTTGATAGAGAATTCAAAATTAGCTGGACTTTACTATTGGCGGTACTATTTTATTGCAACCCCGGACCGAGATAAATCGACTTTAATGTGAGGGTATAATTTAATGAATTTAAAGGCATTTAATTAAAGTCGATTTATCTCGCTCCGGGAATGCAATAAAATAGTACCGCCAATAGTAAAGTCCAGCTAATTTTGAATTCTCTACTGAATGAGCCCAAGATCGTTTAAATTGGCCAACTTTTACTGCCACGATTTTGATTTAATATTTATTTATTTTTAATTAATTTTCCAAATTTAAAAGTATTCCTACAATAATAGCACTTATAAAATGAGCGGCAACTTACTAAGAAAAGCGGCATTGCTTGGTATAAGCCAGCAAAAACTTTCTTTCATGAAATAAAAGAAAATTAAGACTTATGATGCCTCTGCCTAGTTTGAACCTGAAATTCTCTAACCTAAGGTCTCAGACTTTGAACAACAATTCAGTTGTTAAATAGAAATGCAGAGCTAAGAAATTCTATGCGAAGTTCCAACAAAAATGGTTGAAGAGGAGGAAGAGAACAAAGAAATTAAAGCATTACATTTATGTGAAGAGTATGAGAAGAACTTCACTTATAAATCTGCTCTTAAGCGTCATATCTTAGAGTAGCATTCTAACAAGCCAAAGCTCTATCTTAAGCATGATAAGATAGATGGAAAATATTTTTGCCCTTATTGCAATAAGCAATATAACCATTCAAGGGATTTAAAAGTTCACCTATAAAACCATCATGGCAAGAAGTTTGAAGCCATAGATCCTGAGACTGGTAAGTTTTTCTTCAAAAAAGAAAACCAAGAGACCCTTTAGAATCCTTGGAACAAAGAGTTAAGAAGAAAATTAGCTTATTAAAGCAGTGAGAAACCTTCCAGCTTCTGAGATAGTTAAAATCACTCTGAAGATACAAGCACTAAAGCTTCCAAATTTAAATGTAATTGAGCTTAATGAATGTAAGGAAAGTTATCTTATACTTGAGGACAAGTTTGAGAAAAATGTCATAACTGATCAGCAGTTCGCATACAAGATTTATCCTTTCAACTTCTTTAAATGCGATGACAAGTATCAAATGGAATTTGTCAATGAGTACTAAGCTCTTACTAAAGCAAGGGATAGACAGTGCAGATTTATAATTAAGCTCGATGCAATTCTCCTTGCTCAAGATCATGTTGCTTTTCGTCTCCCTCTATATTAAATGACTTTAAGAGACTACATATAAGATTAAAGGATTCCAAAGTAGCTACCCCTTATTCTTACAAATGTTTGCAAAGGCATTGAAGAGCTGCACACTTTAGGGTATGTCCATAGAGACTTGAAGCCAGAGAATATTATGCTTGATTTTTCACCTCTCAGAGTAGTAATAATTGATTTCAATAGATCATAAAGAGTTGAAGCTTCAGGACTTGGCAACGTTTATGGTACTCCTGGATACTTTCCAGAAAGGGAGGACTGGAGAGATGGTGATATTAAGTGGGATGTATGGGCTCTAGCAGCAATTATTGCTGAATGCGATATGCCAAGAAATGATTACTATAGCTGTAAAAGAGAGAAAGATTCAAAGCAGAGAATACAGCAATATTTAAACTAAGATAAGATAAAAGGTAAAATGAAAGATATGGCTGAAAAGATAATCATTTAGCCTAACCATAGAGCGGAGCATACAATAAACTAAATTGTAAGCTGGATAGAAGAAATAAAGTTTAGAAAGTTGTCTCATGATGCAAAAGTATTGTTTGAGTGAATAGTAAAAATAAAGCACCTCTAATACACACTTAAAATACTAATATTTAAACATTAAACCCCTACATAAACCCTACTAAAACCCAAATAAAGTATGCACTAATAGTATACATTTATAAATCAAAAACTCAATCAAACTACTGAAAGGGTTTTGGGGTTTTGAATGACCTCAGATTTCATGTCAAACTTCCATTAAGCAATTGCTGATGCCAGTATCTCGACAATAAATATCTCTGATGCTCTTTGCAACTATAAATCCTATGTTTTCTATGCCAAATAACCGAATATGAGAGGTGTAACAACGCCCGAAGACTATTTATTTGCTAACTGACCATGTGTTTATGACTGTCCATTAAGCAAAATCGTATTTTAATATTATATTTATCAAATTCTTTTTGAATTGACGAATTATAGAAATAAATATTTAAATAAATCATAGCTAAACATTGTATATGTTAAGATTATAATAATAAATATTGAAAATGAATAAGAAATATGTTGGCAAAAAAGTGGGGCAAAAGTGAGAAAAATTTGCTACTTTTGCCCCACTTTTTTAAATGTTGATTTGTGTGATTATTGACTTTGTTATCTTTATTTATTTTTAATTTTATTAATCTTAATTCTTTATATATGCTAGATTAACTTTTGTTAATTAGATTGTTTTAAAAATCAGTAAACTTTGATTAATTCTGATTATCAATAATTTTGATATATATTTAATTACATATTATATGTTAACTATATAAAAGTTAAAATAATCATGAATCCAGATCGGTAAAAGATTAAGAACAGAAAAATCTGTAAATCTATTATCATTTTAAATAAAAGTTAGTAATTTTTGTTAAAAATTTATATTTCAAAGAACTTAGGTATATTTATAACATACTATAAATTAGTATATAAATTCAAAACTTATTTGTACTAAAATGAATCCAGACAAACTATAATTCTTGTAAGTATATACTTTTTCTATATTAGTAAAATATCTAAAAATGTATGATTATAGTTTGATTCATGATTATTCACAATAAAAAATTATCGTCTTTATATATTTTAGAAATATGTATTTCTACAATTCACTTATTGAACTTAATTTTGATAAATCAAAGAATATAATTTTTGTTTCTCAATAAAATGTATAAAATCAGGTCCAATTAAGCCGCTTATATACATAATTGGACTTACTAATGAGTAGATTAACATTTGCACTTAATTCTAGTACTTCGATTTTCAATCGTTTATGATTTAATCTATGTTAAAACAGACAAGTCAAGTTCGGAGTTTTTATCTCTGTACCTACTAGCTAGAAATAATCAAATCAAATTTACAATTTTTCTCTATTTTATTCTTAAATTAAAATTAAGATTGTTTATATTTTAATTTTATGATATACAAACAATTTTTATTATTTAAAATTATTTTTTTTCAAATTCTTAATTTAACTGGACGAATTATTGTAGAAATACATTTTAATTTTGAAAATTAATTATAATTAAATTTAATATAAATCAAAATCGTGGCAGTTAAAGTTGGCCAATTTAAACGATCTTGGGCTCATTCGATAGAGAATTCAAAATTAGCTGGACTTTACTATTGGCGGTACTATTTTATCTCATCCCTGGAGCGAGATAACTTGACTTTAATGTGAGGGTATAATTTAATGAATTTAGATGCGTTTAATTAAAGTGAAGTTATCTCGCTCCAGGGATGCGATAAAATAGTACCGCCAATAGTAAAGTCCAGCTAATTTTGAATTCTCTATCGAATGAGCCCAAGATCGTTTAAATTGGCCAACTTTAACTGCCACGATTTTGATTTATATTAAATTTAATTATAATTAATTTTCCAAATTCAAATGTATTTCTACAATAATGAATATCATTTTAAAATAGAAATATTAAACATAGATAAATCGTTAAATAAAAATCTCAAATTTAAAAGTTCAATTTTATAAATGACTAACAAGGAGTTGTTTAAAGTTAATGGGCAAATTATTTTGATACAGTAAATCTAAGTAGCCTGTTATGTAAGCAGATTAATTTATATCATTTTTAAGATATCAAAATTAAGAGCAAGAAATAATAATTTTTTAGTCAATCAATCTTTAGTCTTTAAAAAATTAATTTATCTATTATTGCTAAAATATAACTGATTAGGGAATTTTTTTAAAAAAATAGTTGACTGTAAAATACTATATATTTAATGCCACTAATTACAAACAGCTCTAATCGTAATTTAAATTAGTAAACTTTTAATTACAAATCTTAATATTAAATATAATTATGACTAAATTTTAGAAATGTACATTGAAAAGTTTGATGTTTTTTTAATTTATTATGGTGTACTAATTAAATTGTACATTTGAACAGTTCTTAAGAATTAGTTTGTTTAGAAATTAATTGTACAAAATTCAATGAAAAGTTATATATTATTAATATATAATAATTAAAAAATCAAAATGAATATTGAAATGGATGGGGAGAAATTCTAATGATATATGTGCCTTGATTGAAGACAGTTAAGTATCACTTGCAGTGAGACATCCTTTATGTTGGGGAAAAGATAGACGACCTAATAATATTCTTCGATGGTGAGGGAAAACTAGTGAAACTCAAATACACAGACCCGGTAATCAGATTAAAGAACTGCCAATTAATAACAATTAGCTAAAAATGCATATTTTGTATGTAATAATTAAGTAAACCAACTTTATTCATTTCTTTTAATATGATAAAATTAATATACATTATAAGTAATGAGTAAAGTTGATTGATTAAATATATTCACTCAAAATATCCTAATTTAACTTAATAGGATGTGTTGAAGCCAGTGACTGATATCTTAGGGTTACTAACGAGTTTACTTATTTCTTATCATTTTAATTAGTAATATGCATATACTTGGTTTATATGTGGCTAAAGTATGTGAAGAGTGTCACTTTCCAGAGAAAAATTGAAGGTGACTTAACCAAGCTCGGTATTTTATCACAATTAACTTCTTAAGGTATGGTTGATATAATTTCTAAAATGGAACAAGAAATATCATAGATCTTATATGCAAAGCATTTAAAATCAACTATTGAAAATCTTGCTCCAGGATGCAACACTTTCTATCACAGGACTTTTAGATTCCCTCAGCCTATTTCAGATGGTCTTTTTCTTGAGATTTCCTAGAAATTGATACTTATTCATTTTAAGGTCCCAGATACTACTTACAGAACTAGGATTAATATTATGCTCAACAATAACACAGCTACTTTCCTCAAACAATGCTGATCTTGTTTTCTTGAGTGGTCAATCTGCTGCTGAGCTAAATTAGTTGCTATTCTTCTCAACTTCTAAGTAACAAACTTACATCAACAAAAATAGAAAGATTTATCTCAAATATAATTTCAATAATCCTAATTATACTATAAGCTTAAGAATGTTTAGAACGCAGTATTTGTTAAGTATCCCAGCCCAGTAAAGTTAATGCTGCTTATAGTATTTGCTTTCACAAAGAACTTGACAATTAATAAATATAAAACAAATAGGTAAAATAGAGTAATTCGAATGCAAGGATTAATTTATTAAATACTAACTGCCATATATTTTAAGTTATTGTAATTTATATTTAATTTATGATTGTATTTTTAATTAATTAAAAATATATAATTTAAAATATTTAAAAAGAATGGAAAAGGTGGTGCTCAATGAGTAAAATAATTTATTTTTTAAAGCGTATTTTTAAGAACACTAATGAGCACAGCTAGTCATCATGAATAACGATTACTTTGTGTTGCTCATAATTTTAGATCACAGATCAAGTTCTGCACATAAAAGTAACTTTAAATTTAGTTTTTTGTTTGTTTATTGTATGTTTATGTAAATTTTTAGGGGTTTAAAACCACTATCAAGGATTTTCTTTGCATTATCTAGCAGCTATCCCAGTTAATAGTTCAAGTATTTTGTGCAACTGGTTTCTTATTTATTTTCCACCAATAGTCATTAAGTTACAGACTGGAATAAATATGATGAATCAATGACAGGTCCATAAAATGTAAGTAAATATGAGGGAATTGTAGAGCTTAAATGGCATTTTTATCATTCATATTTTCCCCCAATTATATTTTAACATAAATTACTTCTATTAGTTTTTGAATCGATGAAATTGGTTATTGAAGTGAACGTTTTTCCTGATAAACTAAAAACTAGTATGGTGATGGAGTCTTTGAAGTTTTACTAAAATAATGCGGTATTTTGCTATTCATGTCAAATTCAAGAAGTTGGTTCACAATTTAAGATGAAGTAAGTGGTTTCGATAATATTATGAGTGAAATAATATGGAAAGAGTGGCTCACTAGCTTTAAAAACCAGTATTCTCCTAACTACAGCAAGGAATGAAGAAGTCATTTGGATCAAACCAAGAAGTATATAGACTCAGCCAAGCAACAATTTCATAAGTAAGAACGAAGCATGAAAAAGTTTCTGATTGAGTAAGCAAGGCACATGTGATAATTGGGAAAGAGGGCATATTTTTAAAGAGCTTCTAAGAGATGATTGAGAAAGCAGAACTCGCTGAAAACCTAAATGGCATTCAGACTGCCTTCGCTAATACTGTCAGTAAGAATGTTGAAGTAATTGATAATGAACTCATTTAAATTAACGAAAGACTATCTAATATTGAAAGAAAGATTAATGATCCAAGCAAATCATTCTGTGAAAACGCTCCTTTTAAAAAGATAAAGAAGACTATTGACACTGTAAATAAAATAAAATTTCTTCAAATAAGAATAGGTGTTGACTAAAGGCTCTGTTGTTATTAAAACTCAATTTAAAAACATAGAAATAAAAATACACAAGGAAATCATATTAATAAATGGTTCTAGAAAAGACGATTACGATATCAAAACTTAAATAAAAAACTAAGAAAATAAATTTATATTGAAGCATTTTTTAATATTTATAAAAATAAAATTATTTTGCTTTAAGTAAAGTTAAATAAGTAATATATACATGGGCAGTTAGTATTTAATAAATTAATCCTTACATTTGAATTACTATATTTTACCTATTTGTTTTATATTTTATAAATATTAATAAAATGCAAAACATCAGGAAATTTGAGATATATAAATTCAAAAAAAATGGCATGTATTACATTCTTCATATTATATTATATTAATGAGTGTCATAATAGAAAAATATAAGGACATTATGTAATCAATAAATTGTAAATTTCAACAAAGTTTTACATATAAATACTTTACTATTTTAAATTTTAAGAATTCTTAAAACAATTCTTATTTAGCATAGGTTTGAATCTGACGTTTAAATTAGGTTTTAAAGTCTATGATGAAAATGAAATATATCAACAGATTTTTAGGGAGATACAGCTACCGCTGATTGAAGAACATAATTCTCAAAATGTAAGGAAAAATATCATAATAATGACTAATGCTTATTTATTGTAGATAGATTTAGTAAGTTGTATATACAAAGATCTCACCTTATCACTTACAAAATAGTTTTTGTAATAAAATGCATCAAACTACCAGAGAGTTAATTTTTTAGGCTTTCTCTCAATTAATCCATTTATAATGTAATATGATATATTTTAAATATAATTCGTTAAATCATAAATTACTTCATTTATTTAAATTCAAAAATTAATGATTGATATGAATAATGGTTAGATTTATCAGTCTTCCCTTCTCTACGTTGAGCAATTCCCATTTAAAAAAATTATAATAGTTTTTAAATAAAGCTATATGTTCCAAATTAAACTTTATTTATTTCCCACCCTACATATCAATGATTGTTAGACCAGAAGTTTGAGTATTCATGGCAAATGCTAAGAAACTAGCTATGGACCCAGCCCTAACAATTGCCAACAAATATACAATTCAAAAAATTCCTTAACAAAATAATTATATCAATGTTTATTATAACTTGTTCATTATGTAATTATAAGTCCTTAGTATTTATTCATATTAAATTAATTTATGATTAAACTAGGAGATAGTAGGAAATATTATTCGCAGTAAGAAAGTTATCAAGTACATGACTGTTTTAACAAACAGTCAATTTGCTGCATAACTCAGATATGTCATTATTGAAGTTTCCCTTGGCGGATTATTTTATCACTTATTATATATAAAAGTTATCTTTAACTGCAGTTTATATTGTTGCCAATAAATGCAAGAAATAATGCCAATAAAAGCTAAGAAAATAATTATAGGTGTTTTTGGAACTTAATAAAGTGAAAACCTTAAAAAAGAACTGGAGAGATGATTTAAACTCAACTGGTAGAAGTGACTTTGAAGTTGATGAAGATAAAAATATTTTACTCTAAAATTGGAAAAATTAAAATCATTATTGATAAAATACTTTAAAATCTGCTTGTCCAAGAGATATACACAATTAATTAAGTAATAATTGTTAGGAGTTCACAACACAAAAGAACATAATTTGTAAGAAAGCAGAAAAGAATATCATGAGATGGTGAAGATGTATTTTTATTGAATTCTTTCACAGGACTAAGTTCATTGGGCCCAATTTACAAAAACATAATTTATACAAAGGGGAAACTAAGTTGAACTTTCAAGCTGAGTTGACAGATGAATGCTTGGAGAGAGTATAAAAAGTGAAATATGCCTTCTTGAAGGATACTTTAGATTTAATCTATTAGAGGCAGATCATTGATTAAAATAGATAAATCGTTCTGCAATCGATTGAAGTCTTATTCTCCTTGTAATTCTATAACGACCAAGGCTTAGTGTTAGATTACCTTTAAAACGCTAAAAACCTCTTTCATTATATATTAAATCTTTGAAACTACATAATTAGGATAGCAGTAGTATTGATCCATTTTCTAAAGAACTTGAGTTAACTCATAAAGCCAGTGTGCAATCGAAGCAACTAGAGACATGAAATTGTTGTTAGGATGAAAGCAGTTAGCTGGATGTTAATAACTCACATGAAAATATTACAGACAAACCAAAAAAACAAAGAATGTGTGGCTGTGACGCTTATTATTATTCCCTTTATATTCCCTTAAACCTTAAGTTGTTTTTATATTTAAACGATCTCTGAATAATCTATATCTCATCCTTAAAATCAAATTATCTTATGTTAATGATATAAATAGATTAATTAACGTTATTGTATTCAGTGCTAATAGTTTTTATGCTCTCCAGGATATTATGCATGAGCTGATGAAATTAATCATTTTTATCTAAGTGACTATAGCGCGATGGGGTAACTCTAGACATTCTCAGATTAGGTGACTGAGCTGAGTGATATGGCTCTACAATATACACACAAGTCAGACACATTAATTTCCAACTGCAAATTAGTAAGATGAATCATTTTTAAAAGAAGAATTTGCTTAAGTTGTTATTGTCGAATAATTATTAAATTGAAATTAACTTTAGAAATATGTATTTTGAACTTACTGCTCTAAAGATGTCTCCTTAAGCATTACTTGAAATATATTCTTTTTCGATGATTAAATAATTTAATGAGAATTCTTAAGAATATTAATAATTAAATTTTGTTACGATTTTTATATTTTGAAATTGTTTTCAAACATTAATTAAAAAAAATTAAATATATATATATATTGTTTGTAGTTATAGAGATTAAGAGCAATATGTGAGTCATTGAAATTTAATATTGAATTTTTACAATTAAGTATGTTAAGTTTTTAGTATTAATGGTACATTGATTTTCAAAATATTAATTATATAATTCATTATTTTTATCGATGCTAAAATCATAATATATTAATTAAGATATCAATAAGTATGGTTACAATCTAAATATCTGCAAATGACGAATTTAATTTCGAGCTAATAATTATCAGTTAGTTCAGCCATTAATGATATTAGATATATGTTTTGCGATATGATTCCTTAATAAATAAATATAAATATTTTAGCATAGCTGAAATATCTTCCTTTTAATGGTGATTCATGATAGATACCCTCAGTGTATGTTACTTCACATTCAATTAAATATAATTTTTATATAATCGAAATACCAAAATATCCTTGATAAACATGTAAATAATTCTATTCATTTATAAATTAATGCATTAAAAGTAGTTATTTATAAAAAATTTAAAACCATTTCAAATAAAATCAATTATTATTACGTTAAGACTTCCTACAATAAATGGTGAGCATATGCACATGGAAATATCATGTTTAATAATTAAATTATGAATTAAGATAATAAATTCACTCTATATGGATCACAAGGCATGATCGATGTGTGAATTTAGGGCAGTAAATATGATGTTGTGTGTTAGTGCTAGTACGAGTGGAGTTATAATTTTAAACACGTATGATTCTGTTGAAATATGGTTTAAAAACTATTTCATCTAGAAATACACACAACTACATATCCACAACTATTTCTCAACTCACATTTCTTTAAATTATAAGAAATCATTAGATATAAACCTATTTATTGCTCAATTAATGCAAGTGTTATTTGAATAAATTCTGTTAATTAAATTGGGTCTTAAATCAATAAATTACTTATTAAATAGATATACAATTAAACTCACTTATAGTTAAAGAGCCTTGTATATCTTTGTCATATAAAATCCTGTGCAAAAGATGCAAAATTTTTCTTGAACACTCCTATGACCTGAATATGGTTAACTCTTCATGATTTAGGTCAAATTATTTTTATCATTTATGAGATAATTATGTGGTAAGAAAAACGCATAACCCCATTAATGATACAGGATGAAAGGATTTAATTTTATTGGTGATGATTGTATTTACCCTATTTATAAATAAATTTTGATTCTATTAAATATTAATAATAATTAGACATACCAACCACTATTTTTATAGCAGCAAATTCAGCCAATCACTACTGTTATGATTTTTAAAATATTGAAATTAATTATAAATTTACTGATTAATAACTTAATGAATAATAATGTTAGACAAACCCCAATTAAAACAATCAATAAATCACAACTCAGATAATCTATACTATAACCTTGAGGAATTTAAGTCTCCCCTTTAATTTAATAATCTTAATGAATTATCAAATGCCAAATCTTAACCCTCGCACTTCTAATTCGAGTAAGACCTGTACATAAACTTTAATTATGTATAATAATCTCAGTAAAATAATGGATTAAATAATCGTACTTAAGGAGGGATTGATGTGATGGGTAAATAAAGAGGAATGACTAATTTACATCGATAAAATCTACCAAGTGATTAATGGAATCTTGAAAATATAGAAAGTAGACTGGACTGTATGAAAATTATATTGGAAGACGACTAAATAAACAAAGAAGAGAGTATATCTGTTGAAGTGGATGAAAATAAATAAATCGATGATAGATAATAAGTTTATGATAATTTATATTTTAATGTATATAAATAGCAACTAAAAGAATTGTAAAAAGAGTTAGAAAAAACATCAGT
Organism: Oxytricha trifallax; assembly: GCA_000711775.1. Classification (NCBI taxonomy): domain Eukaryota; phylum Ciliophora; class Spirotrichea; order Sporadotrichida; family Oxytrichidae; genus Oxytricha; species Oxytricha trifallax. The sequence goes on along the minus strand of ARYC01000357.1, from coordinate 130,152 downwards.
AGAAAACTTGAGGTGAGTGATTCTAGATCGCAGACTAAAAATTTAAATGAGGGAGTAGCAATTCAAATCTCCAGAATATGCTCAGAGACACCAGCTATCAATTCAAGAAAATCTCTCAAGTTTTAATAATAATATTAATAGACAGTTAAATTATATATATAGTATAAATATATAACCATATTATTTAGTAAACTTAACAAGAGCATATTCATATTTTAACATTGCGAATGAATATGATTTAAAATATGCATAGTGGAAATTAGAGAAAAGACGAGAAGAAATTAGTAATTTACTCAAGATGAAGGAGGATTTATTCACCAGACTCTAGAAAGCACATATGAAGTTGATGAAATGATCAGATGATTAATTTTTAATTATAGCTTTCGTCTGTAATTATGTAATTATGAAATTAAGAATGATTTTCGACGTAATTAAGTTAACTTATTAGTCATATTCAGATAATTTACAATGAATTCGTAAATAAGTGATACATTAGTTTTCTTTATTTATTTTTTATCATATTTTAATTGGTTTAAGTGACATCTTTCTCTTTCCTATGCGTTCTTATATTCCCAGTTATTGTTTTACTATTGATAGTTGCTATTAATTTGCCTTTCAATAAGTTTAACTAATTGTTCTTGTAAATTCCAGCTTTTAAAAGACTAAGTTTTCTTGATTTATCAGCAAAATTAATTTTGTTGAGACAGATTTTTAATGATTTCTTGTCGCCTATGCATTTCTTTGGGGATCCTTGATTCTTATTATAATTTTTAGTTTAATCGTTATCTAGAGTTTCAACGTTTTCTGTTTCTGGGTCTTGATTGATATCCTCAATTCTCTTTGGAGCATCCTTCATAATTTTATTGCTGACTTTTTCGTCATCTTCTATAGGAGGTAGGCTTTTCCAAGTAACATACTTGACTTGCTTGAACAACCTGATATTACCATTTATCAATTTCTTAAATTCGTTCTGTTCATTATTTAAATACAGGTTTCTAGGCTCGAACACACTAATTTCCAATCTTTTCCAGGTTAGGCCATTAATTGTTGGCGTAATTCATCAATCAAGCAAGATCTCATGATTAAATTATATAAGTTAAGAATACAAATCTGATAGATTTTCGCTTCAGCCTTGCTCTTAATCGGATGTTTACATATTTCTAAGAAATACTATAATTTCTGAACCAATAATTGAAGAAGGAATAACACTTTCAAGAGCTTTATACAATATCTATACGTTTAGTATGCCGTCGTTATCAATATCGTAGATTTTGAATATAAATATTCACTTCAACTGTTCTCTTCTGTTTAGCAGTGGGTGTAAAGTTTAAAAATACAAGGATGAAATTTAATAATTATCATTAAAATAATTTTGTGATATTCTCTTGTCCTTAACTCCATTACTTATGATATTTTATACTCTAAAAGCTAAGAAATCATTTTTTTGACCAAAATGTCTACTGGAATTTCTTTGCATACTATTTCTCAGTCCTAAAAACTATTGATCTTTTGCTTTTTCATCATCAAGATTTCTACATAGTGCTTGAAATCCTATAAAACTTTCTTATATAATTTTTCTAATAGTCTAATATTCCATTTGTTTATTTAGTTTAATAGCAATTGGTTTCTCTTCATTTTTGATTATGTAAGGGCCATTAGGATTGTTAAGATCTTGCACTATATTGTTAGTTTGCTCTTTTCTATGTTATACTTTTCAAAGTCAAAGTGAGTGACGTATTTTAATAAATCTAAAGCTAGTTTTGGCAAGCCTCAAATAAAAATTTGATGCTTTTGAAATCACAAAGATTTATTTTTTCAATGTTAGTTTGGTTTTTCTTCATGCCTGTTATGAATTCTTTTCCAATGATTTTATAAGGGGGGTTATAATCGTCTGAATCATCCATTTAGGATGCTTAGCCTGACTTACCAGAATGTCCTTCTTTTTTTTTTATTCTTTTGTTTTTCTTTGTGTTTTATCTTACAGACTTACCTTTCACTGTTCTCATAGTCTTGTTAGATTTTCCAAACCCTTCTGATTTTTAGACTTCTCAGCAATACCATAATTCTAAGTTCGATTAATCATTGTTGTTTTTGTAGTATTGGTAGTTTTTATTGTTCTGGCTATTTTTGATACCAAACTTAGCCATTATCATCGTCCCTTTTACTCTGTTTCTTCTGTTTTTCCTTATCATTTACATTCAATCCTCCTATCCTTTTTAAAGGTCTTAAACCAAAGAATCTTCATCACTTTCCTCTTCTAAGTCTTACTCAGACTCTGATTCATATCTCCCAAGCGAGTCTTTACAACTTTTCGTTTATTTTTTAGCCTTTAATTTAATTTCCTTGCTCTTTTTTTTTGCAATCTACCAGCATAGTCAACTTTTTAATAATTTTCTGAAGCTTCACATCCATTTCTTTTTTTTCAAATCCTTAAAGCTTTTTTTTATATTCCAATTCTTAAATAATTTTCATATTATCTTCAACATATACACTCATCAATAACTCTGTAATATCAGCTTTATAATGATGCATAAAACAATATATGTCTATTTCATCAATGTAACGATCATCGTTTAAATCATAAATTTGATGCACCATTTTCTTCATGCGTTTTTAATTTTAAGGATTCATAAACCTCTCAAAGATATCACAGAAAAAATGATAGTCCATTGGATCCTTAAAGAAAAGATCAAAGTAGTATATAATTTTATTTATTATAGCTCTATTGTTATATATATAGAGAAAAAAGTTCTTAATTTACCCTTAGTCAATCTTGCCTTTTTAATATTTTTTCCTTGGCATATTTGAGAAATTTACGATAAATTGTTCATTTTCTGTGTTAATTTAAATTTCATAAACATCTCTATTTTTTCTTTCTCTACTCGAATAATATGTTTTTCATTCTTCAGCTTCTAAATTTTTAGCGCTATTCTTTAAAGATTTTTATCTATTAATTTAAGATTGTGGATATCTAACACTTTTAGGGTTTTTTATGAGATTCAGGATGCTTCCATAATTTCACATCTCTTTGGGTTTATTGTTAATTAATGGTTTTAACATGTTAGGAGCGTTCGTTCTTTTAAAACATCATAGATCAATTAAGATACGAAGAATGGGGCGAAGAACAATTAAATTAAAATATTGCTTATTATTGGCTGAAATTAAATTTACACACCCTGATTATCGATCATAAATTTTTTTAAAAAAAATTAAAAATTATTCATAATCCTTAATTAACATATTAGATTTATAATTAACTAAATTAAATAAAATGGGTTAAAAAACATATAAGCATTAGATAAATCACTTCAGTTAAGAGTAATTCTCTTGGTTCATATAAATTTTAACAGGTAAGTAATGATAAAATTTCAAACTTATGTGAATTAATTTGACAATTTAAATTATTATTACTGGTTGAAATAAAGAATACACGACCATTTAGAAATTTTGAAGCTGCCAATGTGCTGGATAAAATCAATATTTTGAAATAAATATTTCATAATTTCAAATATATGCCAACTAAATCTTAATAAGACTTAAACTTAAGATTCTTTGTTGAAAGTGAATTAATTTTAGATATAGAAATTTATATAATATAAAAAGTTTATATTAAAATCATAACTATATGTTATCTGTAATATTCGCAAAAATGGCCATATTTCCCTAATTTTTCGAAGTGTTAGATATAGCTTAATTTATAATAATACAAATCATTACAGTTAATTCATTTTATGTTTATAATTTTCCCGATTGTTTTGTATTTTAGTAATATTAGATCATTTTATAAGGACAATTAATCGAGCAAATTGTTTTAATAATTAGAACAAAAATTATAATAATAATAATACGACAATAATATTTAGTTTTTAATATAATTGTTCTTCACCCCACTCCTCGTGTCTTAATTGATCTATGGGGTTTTATGTCAATGACAAGATTTAGAGGTACAGCTGAGTTTAGCCATTTTTTTCAAATTTCCTGAAGTTCTCGACTGTAAATGGTATCAAAGGGAGTTGAGCAATCATAACTGTGTTATATTTGCCCATATTTGACTGATTTCGTGTTTAGGTTAGATTGTTTAGCTCCCACATATCCTAAGAAGCATCGGCAATGATTCTTCGTGATATAGCTTTAGCAATTATTTTCTTAAAAAATTATTTAAATTTTAGTTCTTATTACCATAATGATCAACTGATTAATTTTTGTTTCTAGTGATCGACTCTGTGACAAAATAAAAAAGTAACTCTTGTTTCTTTAAAGGTATATTGCTATAGAATGTTTTTCAATTCAATCAAAAAGTTTACCAAAGTACAGCTATTTTCTTTAATTTATGGTAAGCTCAGTTTCTATTTTCAAAACATATTTCTTTATTACTTCTTCTCTATTAACTTCAAAATTCCTAATATTCTTCGATATAAGGTTGTCATATAATACAATATTTTCTCGCATTCTAAAGACTTTAATTTTACAACTTTTTGGATTGTAGAGAGACCTCTTGATTTTGCTTATTCAAAAAGAGAGAGTAGGTATGTAAATCTTATTATAATTATGTGAGAAAGCTTATCATATAATTAGGTTCCAAATCAATTAGAATCTTCGATATCAATTGAAGTGTTTTTCAGAGCTTGATTGGTTTGAAGTCCGAAAGCAATCAATAGACATTAAATTGCAATAAAATTAAACAATTAAAATTAAATTTGATATTATGTATTTTATAAAGAAACTTTAGTCATTAAATCAGGAAATTAGATTAAGTTAATCTTAAGTTAATTAAATTAAGATTTCAATTATAAAAGTATTATCTGGACTTTCTGTTACTGGATCACAGTATTATTGATCGATCTTAAATCTTTGAACTGAAAATAATTGATATTTAAATTAAATTTAATAGAAATATTTACATTATTCACATTTAATTTATTTCACTTTAGAAATTAATTGATGATAAAAAACCTCTCTTAGATAGTTCCTACAACCAATTTAAAGTAAGTCTATAATTATTTTATAAATTATTCTTTATTGTACTTACTCCCAACAATTCTTATACTTTTGCTTCATAAATCTAAGTCATTTAATTCATTTAAATTTTAGGTTTCCATTCTGCAAAAGTACAAAATAAAATCTGATGCTTAGAAGTCAAAATAATAGTGGCTTTACAAACTCAATCTCACTCAAATACTTATGCTTCTACAATTCATGGTATATATAAAGTAATCATATAAAAACAATAATACAAACAAATACTATAAGTGTTACTATAATATACCAAACACTCGTTTTTAAAACCAATTTATATTATTGCAGGTATTTTTAATTTTAATATAAATTGTTTTTTAAATATTTAAATAATGGCAATTTTTGATTAATAAATCCCTTAAATTTCGTATTGTTTTGTGTTTTATCAATAATATGCAAAAGCTGTTATCTTAAGACCCTTCTCAATAAAATAAAGATAAATAATTATATTTTATATTAAATTATTTTAATAAACTGACACCGACTATATTCGAGGATTTCTTGACTTTTAATCCAACTCTTTATTCTCTAATTTTTGGCTTATACCCTAACTTGAAATTTTTGGCAAGAACGCATATTCTTTCTCATCATTAAACCTTGATTCCTTCAAATACTCCAAATTCACATATGTGATAGTGACACGCAGTGATGACAACAAGTTGCAATACACATCCCCTTAACAATTAAAGGGTATTAGAGACTTAAAATAGTATGTGATAAATCAGTAGCAACTACTCAAAGATGCTTAGATATAGTGATAGCTCTAGTAATATGATTTAATAAAACTCCTTTTTGACCTACTTTTAGATTTTAGTTATCTTGCTATTACGGTTTCCCTGACGACATCATTTTTTTCAATAAAAGGTTTAAGATCAAAATCAGAATATTTATTTTTTCTCACTTCATCATAAAATTCTTATTGAATTACTTTAAAGTTTAAATCTGGGGGTATTTCTATCTATAACAACCAAGAAACATATTTATAACAATTTTCTAGTTCTATTAATTTTCTTGCAATAAAAGATGGAAGACCTTCTCTTCCAGCTCTAAACTCTACATATAAAATCCCATTAACATTTTCTTGCTCATCTTGAGTTAGTATAAATTTTTGCTAGCACATGATATCCTATAAATGAAATCGGGTAATAATGATGCTATATTCAGACATTAATTTTGGTCTATTTGTTGGAATGTTTGTGAAATACACTTTATTCTTTTTACTTTCTTGAAGAATCATTTCATTGGCGACTAATTCATCAAACTAAAATAATTGATTGATATATTCATTTTATTCAGTTTGGTGCTTTCTAACTTCCATAAACTTTATTAAATTTATCGATTAATAATTCTCTAAATTTTTCAACTACATCTTTGATTTTAATTATTTTATATTATCTAGTTTTTTTTCTGAGGTAAATATAAAAATCTTATTAATTTATAATTAATAAATTTATAATTTATATTATTTTTTTTAAATATGAAGTTTTTCAATTCCTCTTACTGATCAACTTAAGCTTTACTTTGCACAATATCTTTATTATGAGCATTTATGCACTTTTTATACCAATGTGCACTTGATTGCAGTCCTATTAATGAAAATTTACTCAACGATTAATAAATCTTACTAATGTTTAACTTTGGAGCATCTCTTAAAGTAGTCTTCCATTCTTGAGGTGGGTATAAAAAGTTTAGGCTTATATAGGCATACTATGATAGGATCTTCATCATTTTTATAGTAACTTTTTAACATTTATTCCTCAACTATTAAGCAATTAAGCATTTTAATTCTAAGAAATCATATAGTTTTGAGTTTACAAGATCTCTAAGAATATGTAATTTACTGATAAAAAGGCTGCAATAAACTTGACTATCTTTGGTCGGGCTGTCCATAATGTCTCGATTTAATAACAAAAACTTGAACATTCTTGCATCTGCCTTCTCTTTGCTACTTTCTCTCCTAATAATTGTTTCTTATCTTTGATTTTCTATAAAATCTTATTACTGACTTAATTTTTAAGAATTTTATAAAATTTAACATCAGAATTATAAATAAAGAAATCTCTCACAGTTTTGTCCTTTTTTATGAGTTTTTCGATTTGTTTAGTTTTTGACTTAGCTTTCTTTCTATTAGTAATAAATAATAAATGACTAAATTATAATAGTTCTTTATCTTATTGTTATATTATCTAATGAAAATGAATTATAATACATTTTTATGATTATCTATAAAAATATAAAGAAACATTTTTCATTGCTAACATATATTTTAAACTTATTTTAAAGAAATATAGATAATCATGTTTTTATAAAGAAATCAACTTGAATTTTAAGGCAAGTTAGTTATTGCTGCTTACAAATATTTATATATTTAAATTATTATTAGAGATTTTATCTGTTTTTTTTAATTAACAAAAACTTAACTTTGCAATTGACCTCAATCCATCAATGCATTCTCTATAAATTCTATGATAATTTAATTATATACAAAAATAATCCACTAAAACACAAATGATTGAATTACTTCGCTTTATTATTTTGATATAATAAAATAATTATGTTATCTATTCCTTCGATGCTCATGTGTGCATAGTTAATGCTCATTCTAAGTGTATTATTATGCGATGTTTTAGATGAGTGCCTTGATATCAGCATTAAAATTATACTCTGGAGATAGAAAAACAAATCGCTGCAATAAATTATACTTATTCAATAATTATAACTTTATAAATTACAATTATATGTTTTGATAGTAAAAGTCTCTCTGTGAATGCGTTTTTACCGAGTCTAATAGATCCTGGCTATCTACTAATAATCGAAGTAAATGTGCGGGCCTCATTCATGGTAGCAGTCCCAGCTTTCTACAGCATGAATATGGGCATGAGATAAGTAGTGGCTCTTGTCTTGAACATATTTACACAGGGATATGGCATTTCATGAAATTCATCTCCACATTGCTTATATTTTTAGAGATAGGCTACAATTTATTAATGGTATAAATATAAATATATAGATGTCTTCGGCAGAGGTAAAATTAGGAATCTAAACATGTGATTTTTATCTCTTGATTTGGTTGTTAAAAGTCATGTATTTATTTAAAAAAGTTAAAATTTATTAAGAATTGGATGATCCTTATAATTAAGCTTGTGACGGATGCTGACAGCTACCCCAATTTGGAATTTGTCTTTTATAAAAATAATAATCTTTAATATGCAGTGGTGTTTGTTAGCGTAATTTCTGAATGCAAGTACAAAGCAGTCATGCACAAATCATTAATAGGACATTTCAGTTTCTGGGTAATAAAAATTATTGCAAATACTTAATCAACATTTTTGATTCTCAAATTTCAAAGCCTTTGGTAATGTTTTTATTCACTTTGATTTTTGATAAACTAAAGAATGGGGTTGGTAAGCATAGCTTCATCCATATTAGAGTTGTAAAATGATTTTAATATTCTTATAATCATTTACAAAATATTAAAATGAAAAGGATAGTCCTATATACATACCTTTAATGTTTTTAATGCCATAGCTTGGTTCTCATCATTGGAAAATTATCGAGATCTATTTATTCATAAATTGTACACAAAGCCAAGAATTATCCAATCAACATTAATATAAATCCAAAATTTGTTTTAAAAATAATACTTTCAAATATATATATTATATACCATCAGTGATAGCATGATTGTAAAAGAATATTATCATGTTTTATTCTTATAACTATCCTGATTAGGATTCAATAGTTTTTAATAGCCGTTATTTTATGTTTTGTGAACTGATTTCTAGATGAGAAACATTTGAATAGAAGTTCATCATGATTGAGTATTATTGGCCCAACTTCTATTCTATTTTTAAATATGATATTTTAAACTTTGACTTGAATGTATTCAAAAAACATCTTATTCATATCATATTAAATTATTAATAATGATTTGTAATACTTTTTAGCAATTACTTTATTTGTTAATGAGTTATTTATATGAAATAAATCTTATTTACTTGAGAATTCATCCTTTACTTTCTATGAGAGGCTTTTCAAATAATTTACTAAATTTTTGTTGATTTTGATAACTTTTAAATAGTAATTGTTCATGAAACATATTATCTTTATCTGAATCGACTAATGACAATCTATTCAAAAATTATACTTTTGTTTAGCTTTATAATCAATTTACTAGTAAAATTTTTGAAAGAAACTTAAAAGTAAATATATGTAATTAATTAAATGAATATTTGAGTACTTGAATATTGAGCTTTTCGATAGAATTTATCTCCCCCTTTATGATGCCATGTATAATAACATTATATCCACTGCTTTTAAGCAGTACAGGTATACCCTCTTGCATGTTATGCATTCCAAACACAATCGGTAAAAATAAGTAGTTTCCTAAACAGTCAATGAATGCGTTGATCAAGAATACCAGGAGAAAAGTTCTCGCATAGTAAGATATTGAAAAGTAAATAACTAGTCTTGTCAAGGCAAAGATTTGTTTTTTAATTTTTAATAATTCATATCTTTTCAGTGTAAATTATAATTAATTAATCTTTATTAATCGAATAAGTTTATTAACTTATTCGATTTGAAGCGTTCCTCAAATAGATAATTATTCATTTTATTATTTTTCACATAATTATAGATGTTTTAAAGCAAATGCTTTAATATTAATCTTTAAAAATCAAGAATGCTAAAACTATTTTCTAAGAATTGTCAATTAGCTTCAACTTAGAGAAAGAATAATGAGTTGAATGCAACAATCAAAAGTCTGATCATAACTGCATTTGAAAGAGATAAAAGGAAAAAATTTTAGAAAAAGAAAATCTTAACTTAAGATAGTCTTAATGCCAAGATTTTTCGACTTCTTCGCAGGAAGCATCTTTGAACAATATTAGCTAAAATTTTTATTAATAATTTTAAACAATTAATAAAAGAAATTAAGTAAGGCAGTTTAGTTTATTTATTTTTACTATTATTTTAATTAATTATAAAAATATTATAATTGAAGCGATACCCAATTTAAATATTCATAGAAAATAATCGAGAATTGATAAATGAAAATGAAATTAATAATTAAAATACAAATACCTAATAATGGTGACGCTGGTGGAGACTCAAAACCCCAAAACCCTTTCATTAGTTTGATTGAGTTTTTGATTGATAAAAGTAGACTATTAGTGCATACTTTATTAGGGTTTTAATAGGGTTTATGTAGGGGTTAAATGTTTAAATGTTAGTAATTTAAGTGAGTATATGCGAGGTTTGGGGTCAGTTTATGACATTGAGTATATAGATTTATTGTTTAAGTTGCGTTATGGGTGCGATGATTGTAGTGATCAACTCAAACCTATCCTTAATTACACATCTATAGCAAGACTGCTCCATAAATCTCCGGCAACTGTGAGGTCTCACTGTCTATTAGCATTGAATTTAAAGAAATAGCAACTTAATTCTAAGCCTAAAAGACCTCTTAAATTTTAGCAGCATCATATCGATTATCTTATTAATGATAAGACTCTTTAATACTGGGCTCACTTCTCTCTGGCCTAGAGAGCTGTGATGTTTCATCGCCAATTTCCTGAGCTTCATATCTCTGCTTAATCGATAGCTAACATATATAAAAAGAACGGAATATCTTACAAGACAGTCAATCGCATTAAGAGAGTGATTGATTTTAATGTTCCATTTATAAGGATAATTTAAAATATATATTCGATTAAATGCAGAGGGCTATTACTAATAACATTAAGTTCATACACGCTGATGAGGCAGTATTCACGTTTAATACCTTCATATCAAGGTCTTGGTATAAAAGATATAGCAATATTGAAGTATATGACTAAAAGGTCAAGGTGTAAACTCATGCTATTCTCGGTGGAATAAGTGAAGATAGTGGCCTCGAGACTTATGTTATCCACCCTCGCTCAATAAAGACCGAATAATACATAAAGTTCTTGCAATAACTCAGAGATAAGTACGCCGACTAAGAGATTATTCTGTTTGTAGATAACTTATCTGTCCATAAAACTAAAGACACAAGGAAGGAATATGAACGGCTAAATATAACACCTGTATTTAATGTTCCCTACAGTCCTCAGTTCAATGGAATTGAATTATATTGGGGGTTATTGAAAGGCCACTACAAGAAACTCCTACTCTATCACTTGATGCATGACTTGAAGATAGATACAGTCGATTTTATTAAGAGTGCTGCTAAGAGAGTCAGCGATGAGAAAGCTAAAGTATGCGCAAGAGAAGGGAGATTTTGTGTATATAAATAAGTTTTAGATTTAAACGAATGAATAATTGTAAAAGGATTTGGCTTCTCTTTCTTTTCTTCCTCTTAAGGCTTGCTTGGGCCTATGTTTCTTCTCTTAGTGCCAGCTCCCGCATCTATGTTCATCTCTTCTGGCTTTTATAAATCTTTGAAGAGTCTCTTACTCAATTCATGTTTTACTTGAGACTTTCTCTCTCTGTTTAATTTGCTGCGCTCTTTCATCAAGTATATAGCAGTACCAGGTTTTTCTATAAAGTTAGAAGGCTAAGCTTACTTGAGATGAAAGGATGCTTTTGAAGTTCCTAGAGCCAGGTGTCGCTGATTTTAATACCTTGCTTCTCTTTTTCTTCAGGAGAGATGCTATAGCGTTTCTTATGAGCTTCTTAAATAACTTCATTTAAGTACTCAGGTTTCAGAGTTCCAAGGACACCAAAGAAGAAGTTTCTCTCTGGCAACTTATTAGAGAGTTGCAACTTTGATGGAAGATAGAAAGCAACATCTGGATCACTCATAACATCATCATAGAGGTTTGTTACTGAAATTTCAGGGTAGTTAGGTATCTCTATCATCCTAATTTCATTAGACTTAAAAGCTTTTTTCTCTTCACTCAGTAAGGCTTTTAAGAATGAGATTTTAGTTCCCTCCTAAGTCGGCAAGAACAATCAAACTATAATGGATTTATTAATCTTACTTAAGAACTTACCTTGCTATACCAAATATCTATAGAGGTCCTCTTTACTTCGAAATTTTCCTATTAAATCTTGAGATTAAATTCTCTTCATTGCATCATTCATAGACTCCATCTTGCTTCCTCTTTCTAGAAATGTTAATGAAATTTAAAATTATGGATATCCATTCTAAGTTTATTAAAATCTTACTACTAAATAGGGAGGACCTACTGGAGGTCAACCTTGAAAAGATATGCGGAGAAGCATTGAAAAACTTGCTCCAAGTTTCACAGATTGATTTCCATTTTTATCATTCTATCTCCATTAAATTGCTCCTAATAATGTTTAATTATTTTAGGAGGTCCTCCAAATTAAGTTTAAACTTTATTAGGAGTTAAATTTTAAGGTTAAAACTTAATTAGGAGCATATTAAATTAAAAAATGTTTAATAACTTTACCTCCAAATTAAGTTCAAACTTGATTTGGAGGACCTCCTAGAGAAACAAAACTTCATTAGGAGTATTTTAATTTACTAAAATGTATAAAATTCTCATAAAATATGTCAACTTACAGTCTTTTATGGTTAGTTAATTTTCTTACCTCTCAGCAAAGAATCTACCAGAGTGTCTTATACTCGACTATTAAAGTTTATCAAGGTATATTATATCATTATTATAATAAAATATATCAGCAAACTAAAATGAGCGCTAACCTTCTGAGAAGAGCGGCATTACTTGGGTAAAATCAATCAAAATTATCAATCCATCAACCAAAAAAAGTAGAGACCAGAGACGCTTGTACTCAGTGGGAGCCTACTTATGACAACTTTGACCAGTCTAGCTTTGAGATTTAAATATAAGTTAAGTAAGATGTTATAAAAGAAGCTGTGCAAATTGAGGAGGAGGTTAAACAACCCGCCATAGAGCATTAATAAATTCCAGCTAAAGTTGACTATTAATGCAAAGAATGCAATAAAGTTTTCCCTTACAAGTCGACTTATAAAAGACACTTGAGAGATATACACAACGATATGCCAAGGTTATATCTCAAGCATTAAAAGAAAGATGGGAAGTATGTCTGTGAGTTCTGTGAGAAGCCATATTCTCATACTAGAGACCTCAAAGTGCACTTAAAGAAAAAGCACAATTAAAGTTTTGTCTTTATTCATGAACCTACAGGGAATAGATTCCTCTAAAAGAGAAGATCAAGAAACCCAGTGGAGTCTCTTAGAGTTGAAGTCTAGAAGTAAGTTAAAATGAAGAAAGCAGTCAAGAACTTTCCAGTCTCTGAGATCAATAAAATCATGGTTAAAATAGAGGCAATGAAGATTCCTATATTAAAAATTATTGACTTAGATTCTTGCCTAGAAAGCTACCTTACTCTTGAAGATAAAATAGAGAAGAGAGTTATTACTGATGACTAATATGCTTACAAGATATATCCTTTCAATTACTTCCTTGCTGATGACAAGTTCCAAATGGAATTTGCAGATGAGTATTATGCTCTTTAAAAGGCAAAGTTAAATGAGTGCAGGCATATCATCTAGCTTGATGCTATTTTACTTGGTAAAGATCATGTAGCCTTCAGGCTTCCTTTACTTGAAATGACTTACAGAGAATTCTTATCTGACAATAGATGTCAGAGATAAATTGGCTAGATAGTATAGCAGATAGTTGAGGGGATTGAAGAGCTTCACAAGCTTGGTTATGTTCATAGAGACTTAAAGCCAGAGAACATCATGATAAACTTTCAGCCTCTTAGAGTTTATATTATTGACTTCAACAGAGCTCAAAGAGTGCAAGCCTCTGCATAAGGAAATGTATACGGCACTCCTGGATATTTCCCAGAGAGAGAGAGATTGGAGAGATGGAGACACTTAATGGGATATCTGGGCTCTAGCAGTAATAATAATAGAGAGCGACATGCCAAGAAACGATTACTTTAGCTGCAGGGGTGAGAGAGATTCTAAGCAGAGAATCAAACAATATCTCGATAAAAATTAAAATAAATGGAGGTCTCAGAGAACTTGCATACTCAACTATTATCAAGCCAAGCTAAGAGAATTAACAAACAATAGAAACAATCAAACATCAACTTAGAAAGATAAAATTCAGAGAACTGCCCCATGACACTAAGCTTATGTTTGTGTGAAATATTTAAAAAACTCTGTTGTTATACTCACTTAAATTACTAACATTTAAACATTAAACCCCTACATAAACCCTATTAAAACCCTAATAAAGTATGCACTAATAGTCTACTTTTATCAATCAAAAACTCAATCAAACTACTGAAAGGGTTTTGGGGTTTTGACTGTTCACTCACAAAAAATGTAAGTTAAAAAAAACATATCTGAAATTTACTTTTTACAGAGAACCAAGCAGGTAAGAGTCGTGAAGGCTGAGAACAGGTAGTACACAGAGCAGCTCAAAGACAAGGAAAAAGAAGACTGACTCATGCAGATGGTGACATTTACGAAGGCATTTGGATAGATGAAACCGCTTTTTTGAGATTCCATTTTTTGATTATTACAATAAGTATTAGTATTCATCAAAAATATATTCTTACAATCATAAATTTTCCGCATTGTTTATCGTTATTCTCCCGACTCAATGAGAAACAAGATAAATAATCTTAAGATAATTCGATTATTAAAATTGGAACAGATAATAGGATTATCTTAACCAATAAATGAAGGGATTGGTGGATGTTTAAAAAGCAAAAATGTTAACATTTCATAGTTTTCCGACAATGGCGTTACTTTGAATGAAAATGGAATCATACCCCCAAACTAATAGATTGGGAATTTTTTATAATAAATTATTAATTAAACTGTTTTAAATTCTAAAAATGCAATTTTAATTTTTAATCATCTCATATTAATTAGCTAATGCTAATTACTCTAAATATTAGGAAAGTAGTGTAAATTGACCAGAAGGAGTAATATTTAAAGACGGTGCATAAATACGATAAATTAATGCTGAACTCAAAGAATAATGTTTTCAGAAAAATACTAAAAAGAATTCTAAGATTATTTAAACACTCAAAATTTTATTTTATTTTTATAAATTATTTTAGAACATTTTAATCTTGAAAAAAATACATTATAAAGTAAATTGAATTTTTAATATTCATCTCTCACACATAAATGGTGATGCTGCTCCTTTAATTAATATAGTTTTTTCATCGAATACTTTATTGAATAAGAAACATTTCCTCTATACAACTTTTACTTTTATTAATATTAAAATTGATAATTTTTAATGGGATGTTTCCAACTAATACAACTATAAATTCATGACATCATATATTTTTATATTAGCAGTATTATAGTAGTAAAATACTTGAAGGTAAAATTAAAAATACGAAAAGAATAACTGCGATAATTACCTGAAGTATAATCCTGTACAAATCAGTACTTTTGAACATGTGGTAAGTAACTGCTCCCCGCGATTCATTATATTTTGTTCATCTCTTTCACTTATTTCTGCTGTCCACTATCCTCCTAGTTGTCTAATGCTTTTAATTGTTCCTTTGCTCCCTATAGTTTGTCCCCTCACTGTGTCATCAGTGTTCCTGTCAACTGCGTCTTACTCCTTCCTTTCTTGCTAACGCTCTGTTTTCTAGATGAAAAGGAACCCCTCCCTTTCTGGGATTTCGTGAATTAGTTCACTAAATCTGCCCTCACATGCTTGGAACTCCCTCTCTTTCTATTATCTTGGATCCTCTCTTATTACTATGTCGTCATACAGATCGATTTGGGAGTTGAATTTGCATGTATATAAGGTAATCCCCTCATTTGTCAGTTACCATATGATTTTGAAATATTATTATCGAAAGGAATTATAAAAATATAATTCTAACTCGATTTTTGGATTTATTCTATTTTATGAGATTTTATCATATCGTCATGAATTTAAATGATTAATATATTAATTACATATATTATTTTAATTTTTGTATAAAAAAAAGTCAAGAAGAATACCCCAACAAAATCTTTTAACAAATCACTCTTGTAAATTAACTTTTAAAATATAGATGATGACAGTTCATTTTCTCCATCTCAGACTACGAATGATTAACATTATTCAGATTTAAGATTATAAAAAATCATCAGAGTTAATAAGCTAGGCAGGTATTATTCTATTAGCAATCTTAATATTATACAATTACAATTGAAATGAAAAAATTAAATCAAATCGACTTTGTCTAAAGTTTCGGGATTTATCTTGAATATTTAAAATCACTATCCTAATTATTATTAATTAAAAGATTAAATAAATAAAAATGTTGAGATGAGGTTATTTTGGTAAATGCACGAGAATACATTGGCTTTGGGAAACGGTCCTTTGATGCCGAAATGGTAGCTTCAGCTCTACTATACTGACAGCTAGGTTGTATTCGAGTTCGTTTTCACGATTAGCTCATAAAAAGTGGCTTGATTCTACTGACTTAAAAGATGGGCTTTACATTCTTGTACGTTGAATCCTGCACATTGATAATTTCTTGGAGTTGCTTAGTTAAGTAATTCTCGAATTTTACTTGCCGTCCTGAAATCGTGAATCTTCAGAGTAGTATTTTCAAAATGGTCTCACTTTTGCAAACTGGGTGAGCAGGTAATGCGAAGTTGCCAGCTAAAAAATAAGCTAGATTATCATTCAGAAGACTTTTGGCATCGCACTCTTACAGCATTTAGCTTACGCATATTGTTAGTTTTGCAAGGGAGAGCAATGGATTTTGAGCTTAGAATGCAGCCGAGGCATGAGATAATTTAAAGTGATGGGGAAAAATAGGAATTAGCATTAGCTTTGTCGAACTTTCGTAAATTATTGCAAAGTTTTGCTCATTTTGCCTTTGAGAGGGTGTCTCAAGTATTTGAAGGAGGGCTCTCTTTTTGAAATATTAAAGGCAGAGGATAATAAACGTGCTCCAGGATACTCCTTGTAAGAATTGGGGTGATTAAAATCCAAAGTCTAATTAAATTCCTGTAATATTCAACAAGGAAATGGATGATGAATAAGGATGAGTTGGCATGGATGTCTGAGCAACAGCTTATATTAGTTGAATACTCCTCCATGATGATGAGATTGTAGAATAAAAAGCAAATTACATTTACAAACGTGATATTCATTAAGAGCGATGCACTAGAGAGGCTATGGATGAATATACCTTGGTTAAATTGAATTCTCAACTCACAGGTAGAGCATATAATACTACTACTTGAACTGCATCAATGTTGGCTTTTAGGCAAATCCAATCTGGCTAAAAGTAAAATTGAAAGCTCAATTTTAGTTTTAAAGACGATAAAATAAATTAGGGAAGTCTCAATTGAAAGCGTCAGTTAAAGATTTGTGAGAAAGAGATCAAACTAAATTGATCCTACTAATGGGAGCTGAATCTCTAGCAGCTATTATATACAGGACACTCTTTGCTGATAGAGTGTGTGAGTTGTGTAAGACAGATGCCAGATTAGACCAGTTCAATTTCAAGAGAAAACATGTTTCTGTGAGAAATTCTTGCATAAATAGAAATAGTCAACACCCTCAAACTTATCTAAAATGTTATCAAACTCAAGGCTAACAATTTTATGACAGCAAACTACAGCATTAAGCTGGTTATATTAATGCACTTAAAGTAAACACCTTGTAAATAATAAAGTCTAATTAGTTTCAGCTTATGATTAAGTGCTAGAGAATTATGCACAAACTAGCTTGAGCATGCAGTTCCAAATAAAATTATGAATCACTGCTTCTAAAAGCTAAATTCTGCATTTGCTACTCTGATATATATGAGTAGAGTGATATAGTTTATATTATACTGTAATATTTACAACTTTATATTAAAAAACTTAATAATATTTAAATACAAACTAATTATACTATTTGAAGAGCGAGGGGGGACACCTAACATCCACTCAAAAAATTAGGAAAAAGTTTTAGGATTTGAGTTTTTTTAAAAATGTTTTTCTTAGAAAAATAACTGCCATGTTTTTGATTTTTAAAAATATATTTATAATTAAACTATTATTAAAATTTTTCAGTTAACATTAAAAAACTATTTTTTAAGCATTCTTTTTTGTTTTTTATCCTGATATTTAAAAAGTAACTGTAAATAAAATATAAAATTAAAATGAATTTATATTTATAATTTTTAAAAACATGGCAGTTATTTTTCTAAGAAAAACATTTTAAAAAAAACTCAAATCCTAAAACTTTTTCCTAATTTTTTGAGTGGATGTTAGGTGTCCCCCCTCGCTCTTCAAATAGTATAATTAGTTTGTATTTAAATATTATTAAGTTTTTTAATATAAAGTTGTAAATATTACAGTATAATATAACTATATCACTCAAAACCCCAAAACCCCTTAGTGAGGTTTATAAGTGCTTTGATTAGTAGGGTAAAGTTGGGGTTTTATTAGGGTTAGTAGAGAAATTAGGTCAGTTTGCAAAATGAGAAATAGAAATTAGCGATTTTTGGGGTCTATTTATGATGAGAAATATTTAGATTTACTGCTTAAGCTTAGGTATGGTGCGAGTATTAATATAGACTAACTCAAACCAGTTATGAATTATGCTGCTATAGCAAAGCTCCTGCGCAAGAGTGCCTCAACAGTTAGGTATCATTGCTTGTTAGCTGTTTAGCATTTCAATTCTGGTTCTTGATAACATCCTGTAAGAAAACAAAAGTTCTCTTAGCACCATATTGAATATCTCTGCGATTCTAAGACTCTTAAGTATTGGGCACATTTCCCACTTGACTAGCGAGCTGTGATGTTTCATCGCAAGTTTCCTGACATGCGTATCTCACCATAGACTATCGCAAATATTTATTGAAGGAACGGTATTGCCTTCAAGACTGTCAATAGAGTGAAGAGAGTGATTGACTTTACTCTGCTATTTTATAGTAATAATTTAAACTATATATATGATTAAATGCAGAGGTCTGTTGATAATAACATCAAGTTCATACACGCTGATGAAGCTGTGTTTACGTTCAACACCTTTATTAATAAGTCTTGGTACAAGAAGTACGATAATATAGAAGTGTATGACTAAAAGGTTAAGGTTGTCACTCACGCAATTTTGGCTGGTATCAGTGAAGATTCAGGCTTAGAAACTTATGTTATTCATCCTCGCTCTATTAAGCGAGAGCAGTATATAGAGTTCTTACATAAGCTAAGAGATAAGTACAACGATCAAGAGATCATCCTGTTTGTTGATAACCTCTCAGTTCATAAGACTAAGGAATCTAAGAAAGCTTATGAAGAATTAAAGATAACTCCTGTGTATAACGTTCCTTACAGTCCTCAATTTAATGGAATCGAATTCTATTGGAGTTAGATTAAGACTCACAACAAGAAACTCTTGCTGTATCACCTAATGCATGATCTACCAATCGACACAGTAGACTTAATACAGAGTAGTTGCAAGAGAGTGGGTAAAGACTAGACTACGATATGTGCAAGGAAAGGAAGAATGAATGTTTATTAATAAGTGTTAGACTTAAATGAATGAATTATTTCACATATCAAACGAACTCTTAAATGGATTCGGCTTCTCTTTCTTTTCTTCCTCTGGTGCTTTACTAGGACCCATGTTTCTTCTCTTTGTACCAGCACCAGCATCTATGTTCATTTCATCAGACTTTTAAACTTCATTATAAAGTCTCTTGCTAACTTAATGAATGGTTTGAGACTTTCTCTCTCTGTGAACCTTTGCATTCTCTTTCATTAGAAATATACCAGTTCCAGGTTTCCCTAAAAAGTTATAAATCAAAGCTTACTAGAGAGATAAGGATGCTTCTTAAGCTCTGCTAGCCACGTCTCGCTTATTAGTATTCCTTGCTTCTTTTAATCTTCAGGAGAAATAGAGTAGCGTTTCTTATGAGCTTCTTCTATAATTTCTCTCAAATAATCCTCTTTGATTGTACCAAGAACACCAAAGAAGAAGTTTCTTTCAGGCAATTTATTTGAGAGTTACTTCTTGCTAGGAAGGTAAATAACCACTTCATCATCTTTCATTGCATCCTCGTAGAGATTTGTGACTGAAATCTCTGGGTAGTTAGGTATTTCAATCAGTTTGATTTCTATGTTTTTAAATGCTTTCTTCTCCTCGCAGAGTATTGCTTTTAAGAATGATATTTTAGTACCTCCCATCGTTGGAAGGAATAGACCAACTGTATACATCGTTGATTAACATCAATTTATTTTACCATGCTAAGTAAGGTATCGATAGAGATCCTCCTTGCTTCTGAATCTTGATATCATTTCTTGAGCCTCAACCCTTTTCATTTGTTCATTGAATGATTCCATCTTTGTTCCTCTTCCTATTAATGAATTTCAAGTTTTAATTTATAGACTTCTGGATCCTATCCTTTAAAATCTTACTATTAAATATGGGCATCTTATAGGAGGTCAACCCTGTAAAGATACGTGGAGAAGGTTCGCAGAAGCTGTAACAAACTTCAGAGATGGAGCTCCATTTTTATCAATTTAGTTCCATTAAATTAGTACTAAATTTGTTTAAATTTAATTAGTACCGGTACTAAATTCGTTTAAGTTTAATTGGTACCAATTTAATAGTACCAAAACTTAATTAGTACCTAGTTTTAATCCAGTGAGGTTTTAATGGAAAAGTTCCAATCTGGTTTAAAACTTAATTGGTACCAGTACCAACCTGAACTTTATCTGAGTTGGTACCAGAATCAAAATTATTAAGTGCAAAATTACAAAAATTATAGTTATAAACTGAGTATAAATATGAAGTCTTAGAGCTGAGATCAAACCATCATTAATGCTGTAGCAACTCCTATATAGTCCAGCTATAGCTATAGAGGTTTTAAGAGCTTTATAATAGAAATTTAAATTTGAATTTAAACATGGCGGTCAACTTAAATCGTAGAGTTGGCACTTTTAGGAGCAGGTCAATCAATGCTTAACTTTGGTTCAACCATGAAACAAGAAGTTATTTATATTGAGAGGGAGGCAGAGCTAAGAGCTCTTGAATTTGAAGCACAGGTTTTTATTATATAGGTTTAAAACATGAAACAGAAAGCTGAAATAGAAGTTTAAACATTAATAAAAGATGTTGAGGAAGAAAAGGAACAGCTTCAGATTTAAAGGATTAAAACTTTTGAATGCTAAGACTGCTAAAATTTTTTCTCTACTGATTCCAGTTCGAAGAGACATATGAAAGAGGTTCACTCTGGAAAGCTAAGGTGTATTTTAAGCATGATAAGGTCGATGGCAGGTAATAGTGCACGACTTGTGAGAAGTCTTATACTCACTCAGCTAAAGTTAAGAAACATATGCAGAAGCATCACCTAAGTGAGTTCTTGATTTAAGATAAAGAGACTTAGAAATTAGTGCCCGCTAAAAGAAAATCTAATAATCTTGAGACTTAAAAAGAACAACAGAGAAGCTCAAGAGGCAGAAGCGAATAGAATTAATGAATCAACCTGCTGGTAAAGTCTTTTTAGCATGCTTTTAAGAGAGAGCCATGTATATTCCTGCACTAAATGCAGTAGACCTTAGCAGTTGTATTGAAAACTACTTACATATAAACGTACCTGCTAAAGCAAAACTCATAGTGGTTGATGACTATGCCTACAAGGTATATCCTTTCAGCTATCTCCTTAAAAACGAGCAGTATCAAAATGAGTTTGCTAACGAATATATTGTACTTAGAGAGGCTTAGAAAAAAGATTGCAAGAATTTGCTCAAGCTAGATGGTGTTATTTTAGGGTTTGGTTTCATCGCACTAAGGCTAAAAAAGTTTGAAATGACTCTCCGAGATTATCTATATTAAAACAGATACCCAGATGACTTGAATGATATTCTATCTAATATGATAAAGGGTGTTAAGGAACTTCACGAGCTTGGATACGTTCATAGAGATTTGAAGCCTGAAAATGTTATGCTAAACCTTTGCCCTTTAGAAGTAGTTGTAATCGATTTTAATAGAGCCTTAAGATAAGAGATTGTAACCTTAGCAAAGGTTCTTGGTACTCCAGGTTACTTCCCAATCAGAGAGAAATGGACTAATGGCTCTATTTAGTGGGATGTTTGGGCAGTAGCTGCAATAATTTTAGAGTGCGATATGGAAAGCATGACTTACATTAACACAAAATATGAAAAATAATCAACAAATCTAGCTGAGAAGCACATAAAACAAGATGATGTATGCTAAGAAATAAAGAAGATTGTAGAGAAGATAATAGTAAGGGCTCCAGCATATCCAAGACAATCCTTAGACGATATGCTCGAACCACTAAATAAAGCGAGATTCAAGAGATACAACAAAGACAAGCAAGTAAAATTCGTGTGATATAATTAAACTAATACTCCTTAAATACATATTAAAGTCTCATTAAACTTGCGTTTTCTCTACTAACCCTAATAAAACCCCAACTTTACCCTACTAATCAAAGCACTTATAAACCTCACTAAGGAGTTTTGGGGTTTTGATTGCCTGCGATAGTTTGCTGTCATTAAAATTGTTAGCCTTGGAGTCTTGATATACATTTGTAGATAAGTTTGAGGGTGTTGACTATTTCTATTTATGCAAGAATTTCTCACAGAAACATGTTTTCTCTTGAAATTGAACTGGTCTAATCTGCATCTGGTCTTACACTCACACACTCTATCAGCAAAGAGTGTCCTGTATATAATAGCTGCTAGAGATTCAGCTCCCATTAGTAGGATCAATTTAGTTTGATCTCTTTCTCACAAATCTTTAACTGACGCTTTCAATTGAGACTTCCCTAATTTATTTTATCGTCTTTAAAACTAAAATTGAGCTTTCAATTTTACTTTTAGCCAGATTGGATTTGCCTAAAAGCCAACATTGATGCAGTTCAAGTAGTAGTATTATATGCTCTACCTGTGAGTTGAGAATTCAATTTAACCAAGGTATATTCATCCATAGCCTCTCTAGTGCATCGCTCTTAATGAATATCACGTTTGTAAATGTAATTTGCTTTTTATTCTACAATCTCATCATCATGGAGGAGTATTCAACTAATATAAGCTGTTGCTCAGACATCCATGCCAACTCATCCTTATTCATCATCCATTTCCTTGTTGAATATTACAGGAATTTAATTAGACTTTGGATTTTAATCACCCCAATTCTTACAAGGAGTATCCTGGAGCACGTTTATTATCCTCTGCCTTTAATATTTCAAAAAGAGAGCCCTCCTTCAAATACTTGAGACACCCTCTCAAAGGCAAAATGAGCAAAACTTTGCAATAATTTACGAAAGTTCGACAAAGCTAATGCTAATTCCTATTTTTCCCCATCACTTTAAATTATCTCATGCCTCGGCTGCATTCTAAGCTCAAAATCCATTGCTCTCCCTTGCAAAACTAACAATATGCGTAAGCTAAATGCTGTAAGAGTGCGATGCCAAAAGTCTTCTGAATGATAATCTAGCTTATTTTTTAGCTGGCAACTTCGCATTACCTGCTCACCCAGTTTGCAAAAGTGAGACCATTTTGAAAATACTACTCTGAAGATTCACGATTTCAGGACGGCAAGTAAAATTCGAGAATTACTTAACTAAGCAACTCCAAGAAATTATCAATGTGCAGGATTCAACGTACAAGAATGTAAAGCCCATCTTTTAAGTCAGTAGAATCAAGCCACTTTTTATGAGCTAATCGTGAAAACGAACTCGAATACAACCTAGCTGTCAGTATAGTAGAGCTGAAGCTACCATTTCGGCATCAAAGGACCGTTTCCCAAAGCCAATGTATTCTCGTGCATTTACCAAAATAACCTCATCTCAACATTTTTATTTATTTAATCTTTTAATTAATAATAATTAGGATAGTGATTTTAAATATTCAAGATAAATCCCGAAACTTTAGACAAAGTCGATTTGATTTAATTTTTTCATTTCAATTGTAATTGTATAATAGCAAAAAAGTCATTTTTAATCTATATATATATATTATTTAATTATTAATTATTTTAAACAAGATAAATATGAGATATTTAAAATGTTACTTACTCATCTCAATGGTAGTTAATATTTTCACTTTGTAGATTAAATTATTATTCTTAAATAAATATGCTTCTAATAATTTATCTTTCTTATGAGAATTCAGTTTACAAAATAGAGAAATTAGAAAATATTTAAATTTAAAATATCAAAGTGATGAACAGTATGGTTCATCAAGAACAAATTTTTAGTCTGACAAATTTTTATAATATTATGGTTAGGATACATTTTAGGATTATATTATTGTAAAATTGTAAAAATATAGCAAAGATATATAATCAGCAATTCCAGTTATCCTTTAAATTTGAAATATCCCTTCTCGACTGAAGATTTGAACTATTTCGTTTCTAAAGTAAGATTAAACATATATAATCATGATCATAATTATACATTACAAATTAAATAAATTTTATTTTTCTTTTTGACTTGAGTTTTAACAACTACTTCGGCTATCTAATAACTTTCTTCCAATATCTCTAGAGGGATAAATTGTTATGATAGAATGGTTATCTAGAAACTAAAATAGAATTATTATTTATATATTTTCAACTCATAGCAGAGTTATTGAAATTAATAAGGCAATAGGCCTATTAATAAGAATTGAAATTAGAATTGAACTATTCATACGAGTTTATTGCTTACACAACCAACTGACCATTTCTATCAATCTAGTGAATATGATATCTTTGATATGGTTATAAAATAAAAACAAAAATCATAAAAAAATAATTCTATATTAACATACAGTAAAATAAATCCTGCATGAAGGTTTTCTAGTGATTTTTCTACATAAAAAGAGCCCATATATGGAACTTTCTCATTTTTCTAAATTTATAATGCTATAATAATGATTTAAAAATAAATATATCAACAAGAATAAAATTGAAATCGATAGACAATTTAAATAATATTAATTACTTATTATATAATTCTTAGTAGCTCCAAATCTCTCAGAAAATTCATAGTTCTTTAAATTTTTGGTTGATTCAAAACCCTAAAGCAGCCTCTTCAGTAGTTTGATTGAGTTTTTGATTTATACGAGTAGATAATTAACGCAAACTTTATTATGGTTTAAAAAGGGTTTATGTAAGTGAATATAGTGTATATAACATAAACTTAAGTGAGTTAATGTCGTGGTTTGTGGTCAATTTATGACAGTAAATATATACTTATTGTTTAAGTTGCGTTATGAATGTGATGACATTGTGATCAACTCACGCCTGTCCAAATTTAAAAGTTTTTAGCAAGGCTGCTCCATAAAACTCATGCAACTGTGAGATCTCACTGTCTATTAGAATTGAATTAAAAAAGATTGCAACTTATTTCTAAGCCTAAGGGACCCTTAAGATTTTAGCAGCATCATATCGATTATAAAAAAACTTAAATACTGAGCTCATTTCTCTATGGCCTAGAGAACTTTGATGTTTCATCGCCAATTTTTTGAACTTCACATCTTTGCTTAATTATAGCTAATTTTTATAAAAAGAATGGAATATCTTAGGAAAATCTTAAAAGACAGTCAATCGCATTAAGAGAGTTATTGACTTTAATGTTCCATTTTATAAGGATAATTTAAAATATATATTCGATTAAATCCAGAGGGCTTAAGAGCATAATAAAAAGTTCATATACGCTGATGAGGCTGTATTCACATTTAATACTTTCATAACAAGGTCTTGGTATTAGAGATATAGCAACATAAGAGTATCTTACTAGAAGGTTAAAGTTTAAACCCATGCTATACTTAGTGGAATAAGCGAAGAGAATCGACTCGAAACTTATGTTTTCCTCTTTCGCTCAATAAAGACTGAATAATACATAAAGTTAATATAATATTTCAGAGATAAGTACGCTGACTAAGAGATTATTCTGTTTGTTGATAACTTATCTGTCCATAAAAATAAAGCCTTAAGGAAGGAGTATGAAAGATTTAACAAACCTTCAAAATATATTGTTTGCTACAATCCTCAGTTCAATCGAATTGAATTATATTGGGGGTTATTAAAGGCCATTACAACAAATTTCAAACTTACCACTTGATGCATGACTTTAAGATAGATACTGTGGATTTTATAAAGAGTGCTGCAATAAGAGTCAGCGATGAAAAAGCTAAATTATATGCAAAATACGGAAGATTTTGTGTTTATAAATAAGTTTTAGATTTAAACGAATGAATAAGTTCACATATTAAAGTAACCCAAAATGGGATTTGTCTTCTCTTCCATTACTTCCTCTTATGGTTTGCTTGGGCCAATGTTTCTTCTCTTAGTGCCTCCTCCTGCATCTATGTTCATCTCATTTGGTTTTTAGAAATCTTTGAAAAGTCTCTTACTCAATTCATGCTTTAAATTAAACTCTCTCTCTTTGTTTAATTTGCTGCTCTCTTTCATCAAATATATTGCAGTGCCAGTTTTTTCAATAAAGTTTGAACACTAAGCTTACTTATATAATTGCTTTTGAAGTTCCTTTAGCTAGGTATTATTGATTTTAATTCCCTGCTTCTCTTTTTCTTCAGGAGAGATGCTAAAGCGTTTCTTGTGAGCTTCTTAAATTACTTCATTTAAGTACTCAAGTTTCAGAGTTTCAAGGACACCAAAGAAGAAGTTTCTCTCTGGCAAAACTTAACATAGAGTTGTAGCTTTAATGGAAGGTATACAGAAACATCTGGATCACTTAAAGCATCATCATATAGGTTTTTAACTGATATTTCTGTGTCTTTAGGTATCTCGATCATTTTGATTTCATTAGAATTACACCTAATAGTTTTTTTTTATCCTCACTTAATAAGGCTTTTACAAATGAGATTACAGTTACTTCCTCAGTTAGCAAGTAAAATCTAACTATCATGAATATATTCATCTTTATTAAGTACATACCTCGCTATACCAAGTATCTATAAAGGTCCTTTTTACTTCGAAATTTTCATATTAAATCTTGAGATTAAATTCTCTTCAATTCATCATTCATAGACTCGATTCTGCTTTTCTTTCTAGAAACATTAATGAATTTAAAAATTATGGATATTCATTCTTCTAATTAAAATCTTACTACTAAATATGAAGGACTTACAGGAAGTCAACCTCGAAAGGATATGAAAGAGCATTGAAAAACTTGTTCAAAATTTAACAGCTTAATTTCCATTTTTATTAAAATTTCTCCATTAAATTGCTTCTATAATGTTTAATCTTTTTAGAAGGTCCTCCAAACTAAGTTTAAAGATGATTTTAAGGACCTCCTAGAGAAGCTAAACTTCGTTAGGAGCTTTTTATTTTACTAAAATGTTAATTATACTCACAAAATATGTCAGTTTATAGACTTTTATGGTGATATAATTTACTTACCTTACAGCAAAGAATTTACCAGAGTGTCTTAAACTAAACTATTATAGTAATGTAAATATATTATATCATTATTATAATTAAATATACCAACAAATTAAAATGAGAGCTATTTTTATGAAAAGAGCTGAATTACTTGGGTAAAGTCAATAAAAATAATCATTCAATCAAAACAAAAACATGGAAACCAGAGACGCTTGTACTTAGTTAGCGGCAACTTAGACAACTTAGACCATGCTAGCTTTGAGATTCAAAAATAAATTAATAAGGAAGTCATAAAAAATTGAGTAAAAAGAGGAGGAAGTTTTATACCCGTCATAAAACATAAGATTTAGTCAGCCAAAGTGGTATGTTAATACAAAAATTGCCTAAAAATTTTTTCTGGAAGTTAATTACAATAAACAATTAAGAGAAATACACAACGATATGCTTAAGCTAAAACCCCATATATCAATTAAGATGCAAGGATTGGAGATTAGAACAATTAGATTAAGAATTAAATATTATTGGCGTACAATTTTAATGTTTGGGCTAATTATTAAAACTATTTGCTCGATTAATTGTCCTTATAAAATAATCCAATCAGGGTGTGTAAATTTGATTTTAGCCTTATTATATTTATTTTCAGCCAATAATTATTAATTTTTAATTTAATTGTTCTTAACCCTAATCTTCATGTCTAAATTGATCTATGGGGTTTTTTATATCAAAAGCATAAATATAAAGATCGCAAGTTTATCGGTGAGTTATTCGAGAAGCATTATTGTATAAAAAAAAGACCTCATTGTACTCTTTAATGAGAAACAAAATAAAAAATTTGAGTTTATTCAAAAATTTACGAAAAAAGATTCATTTATATATAAAGGTCAAGGAATCAAAACCCCAAACCCTTTAGTGAGGTTTATAAGTGCTTTGGTATGAATACTACCATCGAACTGCTTTAGACGCCTTCATGCAGAGAATTACAGTCTCCAAACTAGAGATACAATCATTTAGGAGAGATGAATCTTACCCATTCACTGGAGTTGATTTAACAAGGCATTTGTACAAGAGATATGTGGAGAGTAGTAAAGCAGATGATACCCACTCAAATTCCAATGATGAAAATGAAGAAGAAGTTAATCACGAGCAGCAGGAGATAAAATCACATGAATCATCGATGTCATTAGATTTAAGTGCAATTACAATTATATCTAATTAAATAATTAAACCAATAAACACATTTTATCAATTTGTTTAGTCGGTTTATCTGTTCCCTAATCTAAAAAATTAAACAGTAAACACACTTTTGGATCATCTTTTTATTCGTTTACTTGCTCATTTAATATTTTTTTGAACAGATGAACATATTAGTGAGGGCCTGTTTACTTATTTATCTGTTTAATTTGATATTATGATTTGATCAAACTTTTAATATTTAACCATAGTAAACAATATACTATTAATTACTATAGATCTACATAGTTAATCAGTCATATAATAACATCCATTATCTAGAATTCGCTAGTCCTTTCTTGGTTCGTTAATATATTGATTTATAATACAATCTCAAATAACATGGCTGTTGTCTACTACTAAAATTGAATATTGTTTTTTAAGTTGATTAGTTTATGTAATTTTCCCAATTCAACTCTCTTTTAATAATACAGCTCGCTAGACAAGAGAAAAATGTGCCCAATACTTATTTATAGTCTTAGAGTAACAACGGTAGTCAATATTGGTCTGAGTAAACTTTTATTTTATTGCTGGATGTTTTTAGTACAAAAATTAAGATGCTAAACAGTTAAACATGCAGTGATACCTAACAGTTGAGTCACTTTTGTGTAGGAGCTTTGCAATAGCTGCATAATTAAGCATGGGTTGGCTTAGTCTATATTATTGTAGAAATACATTTGAATTTGGAAAATTAATTATAATTAAAATAAATATAAATCAAAATCGTGGCAGTTAAAGTTGACCAATTTAAACGATCTTGGGCTCATTCGATAGAGAATTTAAAATTAGCTGGACTTTGTTATTGGCGGTACTAATTTTATCGCATCCCTAGAGCGAGATAACTTCACTTTAATGTGAGGGTATAATTTAATGAATTTAGATGCCTTTAATTAAAGTGAAGTTATCTCGCTTGAGGGATGCGATAAAATAGTACCGCCAATAACAAAGTCCAGCTAATTTTAAATTCTCTATCGAATGAGCCCAAGATCGTTTAAATTGGCCAACTTTAACTGCCACGATTTTGATTTATATTTATTTTAATTATAATTAATTTTCCAAATTCAAATGTATTTCTACAATAATACTTGTACCATACCATTGCTTAAGAAATAAAACTAAATATTACTCATCTTATATAAGCCCTAAATTGAACTAATTTGTATATCTCATTTCAAAAATTGGCCAAATTTCTATACTAACCCCAATAAGATCCCAACTTTACCCAACAAATCAAATCACTTATCAACCTTAATAAGGGTATTTAGGTATAAAATATAGCTATAAATGAGAATATTATGAAAAATTTAAGATTTTACTATGTTTAGTAAAATGAAATTGAATTAAATAAATAATAAATCTGTGATTAGAAAGGATTTTATATATAATTAAAGATTTTGATATATTTTATTATGATATTGAACTGATGAGTTTTAGATATCTATGACGAGTATGGCTTTTATGTGAAATTTAAGATTTTAATATATTTTATTTTGAAATTGAACTGACGAGATAATGATATCTATGACGAGTAAGGATTTATTGTCTAATTTAAAATTTTATATCTTATTAGAAATTGTGTTTTTATATATTGGCGCATGCAATTAATACCCCTAGAGTTCACTTACGAAGTAAGTGAACTAGTTTTAAATATTATTTTCTCTGTTAATACTTTTTTTATTAACAAAAATGATTTTCATCGATTCTTTCCTTGAAAGTTATTTTCATTTGATGATTTAAAAGATAACAATGTCAATACTGATTACTAATTTTTCTATAATAATATTAATTTTTTTTATTTCTCATTATAAGTTCTATATGGAATTATTTTAATAAGTATTTTACTCTTTAATAGGCAAATTTTAGAGATTTCAAGCATATTGTATAGTTAGATTCCATATTAATTGGTTAAGATCATCAAGCATTTAGATTTCCTCGCATTGAAATGATCTTCAGAGAATAATTTTTATATAATAGCAGATTCCAATAACAAATTTGCTAGATTGTGCAACTGAGAGTTAAGAGTACAAAGTGATTAATAAGCTTGGTTATGTTCATAGAAACTTAAAGCCAGAGAACATAAATATGAACTTTCAACCATTTAAAGTTTATATTATCGATTTCACTAGAGCTCAAAAAGTGCTAGCATCAGCATTAGGGAAAGAGAAGATCAGAAAAACGGTACACGTAATGGGATTAATGGGATCAAGAAGTAGTAATAATAATAATGAGCTATATGCAAAAAAAACTATATCTTTCGTTAAAGAGATTCAAAGCAAAGAGTTAAGCAATATTTAGATAAATAAAAGAATAATGGAGGCCTTAGAGAATATGCATATTCAACCATCATAAAACCAAGGTAAGATAATTGAATTACGATAGGAACAATAATAATAATACGATCACATTGAGGGACCCCCAACCCGATCAAAAATATGTTTAATATATAAGGGTCAAACCCTTTTAAATTAAATGTTCATATACTTGAACAACTGTCGTCTCCTGTCTGTTTCGTCTATCAATAGTGTCATAGGTGGAGAGGGAAAGGCCGAGGCTATATCAATGAACCATATTCTCTAGTATTGTCTTGATTATATAACTTAAATTAGCTGTGCCGTCTTTTATCCCATTTATGCATTCGGTCTGAATCCAATTCAACTATCATTTATAGTACTCCATAAGTGGTTAGAGAAAAAGTCTCATCCACGTTGATTCAAGCAGCTTTCTCGCTGCTAATGACATTGCTATAGGTCTAGTTTTTTTAAATGACTGGAGTCGTGCTATCTGTTTTGGATAGCAGCATTAAGTTTGCATCCTATATCCATGGTGGTGGTTTAGCTTTGAGATTGATCCAGTCTTCGATGAATGATATTAATGGTAAGGCATTGAATTTCTTTCTTAAGAATCTGTCGCTGAGGATATCTGGACCTAATGCTTTATCATTTGGAAAGTTTCTGAGGGAATCTGTAAGTAATTTATGTCTTTTCGTATACCCATAGAAGACTGTTCCCATCTGAAATTGATCCACTTTTTCTCTAAGTGGTTTGTTGGGTAGTGTATCATAGAAGCATCCTGCATTCTATATTTCCAAAAATTATTTGACCTTTGTTTTAGATTGTTCAATATTCATATCTTAAAGTTGGTTGACTATTTTGGCTGGTTTTATACCTATAACTTTTTCAATGAATTTGGTTGCTTCTTTAGCATTCCCTTTCATCCAAAGGTCCTTTATTATTTATGTGTTATTATTCAATGTACTTTTGTTTTGACTTTTTTGAACTTTTATTTAAGTTTTAATTTAATTATTGTTATACCAGTCTTATTCTAGTTACAACTGTGATTCTGCTAGTTGTTTTGTTACGCACTTTGTTTGGGGGGCCACTTATTAAAAATCAAAACTTTTTTAAATTGCAAAGTGGTCTGAAGGTGAAGGAAAAATGTGCGAACTGGTGTAACTGAGTGAGCTTGACTCAATGACGTCAATTGCATTTTGTGAGGTCACGCCGATTCTGGTTACTAAATAGGTGTTTTGGAAATTCTTGGCCACGTAATTAAGGTCACCGGCGATGATGAATTTTGGGTCTTTTTCTCTATCTCTTCTATAAAATCTTTTTTGTATGTTATAAATTGTAAAGAGATGTATAGATTAGAGATTTTTAGATCTATGTCAATTAAGATTAAGTCAAGTGAGAGTGGTAGTGATTCTAGGAATTCAACTCTGCCTATGATTGACTTGACAAGAGTGATAGTTCCATGTTGACCGTCTGAAATTTTTGTTTCAGACGCATCATAAAGATTGTAGCCTGGGAAGTGAATTTTAGTAGTTCTAGCTTCCTGTAGGCAGTCAATATGGGATTAGTGCTTTTAGATCATCTTAAGTAAGAAACTTATGGACTCGACGGATGACCCTCCCATATTCCACGACATGACTCCTAGTCCGTTAATATTTTCGGTAATCCTGTGTGACGTTTTATTAAGTTTCTTTTTAACTTAATAATAAATAAAATAATTGATAGAAACAATAAAAATCCATCTTATAAAGAAAAAATACAGAGAACTTCCATATGAATCTAAGCTTATTTTTGCGTGAAATATAAATAAAACTAGCTTCTAATACTTAATTAAATTGATAATATTTAAACTATAAATACCTACATAAACCATATTTAAACTCAAATAAAAATGCATTAATTAGTCTATTCTTATCAATCAAGATACTGAAAGTTTAGAGATTTTATTCGAGACATATTGATTCATCATCAAAAATAACTATGTTTGTAAAAATTACACAACAAACGATATTAATCTATGTTTAAAATGATTATGTTTCAATAAAGTTTTAAAACTAACCAGCTATAATTAATTATATTTTAAGTTAGTTTAAGGATTTATTGTACTAACTGAATTTGCTTAATTAGTTATCGATATTTCAAACCTTTTTATTGAATCTAAATTTTTCTCTAATCAGTAAAATTGGTTAACTATTAAAAAGCTATCAAAAAAAGAACATTTTACACTAAAACTTCTTCAAACAAAAATGGAAACTCCAACTATTGAATGAAAAAATATAAAGATATAATCTCGAATCTTCTAATTAATTTAATCATTATTCAAACTCAAAGAATTAAAATGAGCTTCATATATTAATCTTAACTTGTATATAATTACATCATTCTCTATGGAAATAACTCTCAATACTTTTATTAAAGGTATTTAAAGTTAAAAATGCCTGTTTTTATCTAATCTTGATTAATTTTAGAAATTTGTGGGTTGAGTTACTAAACATTATATAAATGAATATTTTTATGCATAATTAAAATAACTATGAATGACTCATACTTCTACTTAATCTTAGCATTTATTCCTTTTATAAGCCATATTTCTAATAAATCATAATTTACAATATCAGCATTCAATCCTTACTTTAATTCCTTCAATTAAAATTTCAAACTTTGATTGTCGAACACTCTTATAAGGGGTTTTAATTCTCTCTCTCTCTTAATTACTCTATTTAAAAACCATTTTTAATATGTATTTATATAGTACTTATTGAAGTAATATTACTTTTTATTCATAGTTAATATTTATATACAAGTTGAGGTTCTTTTAACTTCTTTGTTTTTTAAAATAATTAATAATTTATGTTCACTTTAGTAAAGAAGATAAAATAAAATAAGAAAGAATAAGATGCAATTAATCTTAATAGCCAAGTGTAAAAAATAAATGAATTAATTTTAAAATATAAACAGAAATAGTAAATTAATTAGCAAACTATTTATTTACTTTATGATAATAAAAGGTACTTTATATTTTTATTTGAACCGAAAGCAGCAAAGATGTTTAAATACTCTGTTTTTAACATATCTTTAAAAGAAATTATGGTCACTAGGAGAATAAATTATAAAATTATTTCTTTTTCAATAATTAAGAATTTATATTTCATAAGAATATTCCAGTTCCAGATTTCGCTCTAAATTATGAATCAATACTTTCTACATAATATTAAATGCTTCTTAAACTAGAAGGAAGATGATTAAAGTTTAGTGTAACATACTAGAAAAAAGATTAAAATTTTTAATTAACTTCTTCATAGAATATAGAAAATTATTATCTCTTTAAGATCAATATATACAATACAAAAACGCAATTCTCTAATTTTGTTTTATGCATATATTATATTAGAAATGCTAATATCAATATTTTAATTAAATATAATTTTAGTATAAAGTATTGTATAAAATAAACTCGGAAAGAAAGAAATCATTACAATCACAATTTTAAATAAAATAATTCTCATAATAGAAAATTAAAGTTTGAAAAAATATAAAAACTAAACAATAGAAAAAATTATTTGTTTAAAATAAATAAAATCAATCGATTGAAGAATATTCTTTATATTGCTCATAGCTTCTTTCAGACCGGAGACGCCAAATATGAAATATTTAAATTATTGAGATCGATGCGTCTCATCCATTATTCGCAATATAAACGACATAGATATGGGGTTTGTCCAAAAAATTAGGATTGGGTTAAGCATTAAAATTTTTAAGTGTGAGGTTTAAAATGCAGTTTAAAGGTTAAATATGATTTCTTAGATGTTTAAGTTCTCGAAGATTATTTTCATTGTGAAAGCTCACTCGAAAAGCTAATAAATATTAATCATAAAAAACAGAAGAATTTAGTCAATGATAACACTGAGCATGGTAATTAAACCCCATGATTATTTTAAGAATTAAGATAGGGGTATTTATAAATAATCAAGAATTTAATTATTATTGGAGTTATATTTTGATGATTAGCCCAATTATTACATCTATTGCCTCGAATAATTTTCCATATAAACTAAACCAATCAGGGTGTGTATATTTGTTTTTACGCTAATTTTAATTGATTTTGGCCAATAATTATTAAATTCTTGATAATTTATAAATCCCCCCCCCTATCTTAATTCTTAAAAAAATCATGGGGTTTTAAATGAAGCGTTAACTCAAAATTCAATTAAAATAGAATAAACGTCACTTCAAGGATGTGCTTTTTTTCTATATGAAAATTCACTCGAAAGCTCATAAATGTTGAGTATAGTTGTTGTGGAAGTGCTTACTTAAAATTGAAAATTAAACATAATATATCTTTAATCACCTGAAATAATGTGAAAGACAAATATAACCTTAAAAAATTGTTTTTTTATTTTTATAATTATTTAGACTCTATAAACATGTAAATCTAACCTTAATATTTATTAAAATGTCTCTATAATTTTAATAAATTTACTAAATATTAGAGTTCTTCAAATATTGTTACGAGTAAGAATTTATTGGTAATATCTAATGGCTTTTATATGATCTTATTTTATGGCCTTATCAACTAGATTCGACCTAAAGTAACCGTATTAGTTTCTCATTTTTAATTTAATTTAAAAATAAAATAAGCATAGTGATTATCAAGAAAGAGTTCTGTTTATATTAATAATAGTTTTCATATAATGCTTATGAATATGTACATAGAAAAATCTAATTAGAGAAGTTAATAAAAGCGAATTACTTACACTTAAAAGTATTGAATTTTCACTAATGACAAGGCTGTCATACAGCGCCATTAAATTTAGAATTCATATAGCAATAAAAAAGGATGTCTCTGGCATGTTCAGGGACGTTGAAGTAAATTGTGATATATATCTTTTATAAACAGAAACTAAATACAATTCTTTCGCATTTTAAGCATATTATACTAGGTTGTAAAAATCTTAAAATCTTCCTTATTGCCTATAATAAATTCCAGAATGTGATAGGTTAAAACTATGCAGAGATAAAAACAATGAATTAATGAAAAATTCATTAAAAAATAAAATTAATTTGCATTAGTTAGTTAAAATATAAAATAAAAATTTATTATTTGAGAAGTACTCAAAATAAGTAAATTAATTGAAGTAGCTTAGGAATGCAACTGAAAACTAAAAGCAATTTGAAGTTTAAATTTCATTTGAAATCAAATTTAAACATAAAATTGAAATATCTTATATAGTTAAAATGTGAAAATTTAGAGGTATTTTAAATATCCTAGATAAATATATTTTTAATAACTCATTGATAACTGAACAATATTATTTAATTATATACTAAAATATGATTTTAAAAAAATAAAAACTTTAGAAATAATATATAAATGTTTTCTAATTTAAAAACTGAGAAAAAGATAAGAATAGGTACAATTTTAAAGATTAAAGTAATATAAATCAAGAAACTCATGTGAATTAAAAATATAATTTATTTAGTTTTTATTAGTTTTTACTTTCTTGAGTGATTTAATTTTACTGGAAACAAAAATGCTAATAAAATACCAATAAATTAATTCACTGATTAAAGAGATAACTTAGAAATTGAGGAATAAAAGGGTGATTAAATAAGCATAACTTTTATAGCTAATTATTCAAGATT
Organism: Oxytricha trifallax; assembly: GCA_000711775.1. Taxonomy (NCBI): domain Eukaryota; phylum Ciliophora; class Spirotrichea; order Sporadotrichida; family Oxytrichidae; genus Oxytricha; species Oxytricha trifallax. The sequence goes on along the minus strand of ARYC01000357.1, from coordinate 93,710 downwards.
TCCAATTAATGAGATGATAGTAAAGTTTAATTATTTTTATATAAATTTCTAAAATTGCAATAATTTAGTTAAGATATTTTATCCTCTTTTAATATCAGCATTTCTTTTATTTTTATCAATCGAATTTAAAGTATTTGTTATAAACAGAGATTAATCATTTTAATCAACTATTTAATGAAAAGTTCTTGACAAATTCAAATTTGACTAAAACTTTCATGAAAATAACACCATAATGAGTAAGAAAGAAAAGAAGGGAGATGCACCTAAAAGGATCAATGAAGCTCTGCTAAATAGAGCAGAATTTCTTAATTAGCAAATAATGAACCAGCTATAATTTTATAAATAACTAGATAAAAGGCTAGAATTTTAAGGAATTTAATTACTACAATAAGTGAGAGTTTATCAAGTTCAGTCAAGTAATTATATGTCGACTACCAATTTGATTAAATTAATTACTAAATATACTTTATTATAATTACTATGAAGAATAAGAAAAAGATGATATGTATATACAAGTTGGTGGCAAAATGTATTAAAATTATAAAATAAAAAGTCAAGCGATAAAAAAGAACTCAAAATAAATTAATTGATATTAAAGGCAACTCTGTTTCAGTTATGATACATTTAAAATCTCATATAATACTCAGGAGAATCAATATGATTTTTAATGAAATCATTTCACATTCAGGATAGTTAACGACTCTTAGCAGAAAGCTGTTTCATTCTTATCAGAATGTGTTGTTAAATAACTTAAACTCATAACCCCTATATATATATAGATAATACATTTTGTGTTTTTACAAGGATGTAATTAATGCAATTGATTATTGTCTATTAATGATTTGCGGCAAGATGTAGTCTCATTAATATTTTGCGGATGCAAATCCATTTTTAAGTATATGAAAACTCTAAAACAAAAAAGATAAAGAGAAAATTTAAAGATATGTTTAGAGTTTAAGTTAAAAAGTATAGTTATTAGTATATTAACAATTATTAATAAAAAAATGGTTATAATTAAAATCTCATAGAATATATTTATTGTATTTTTTAAATAATTTTTACTTGGATAATCAAGTTCATCTATTAGATCTGATAAGCAAGCAGATGTATCTGATAATGTGTTAACTGCTTTTAAATGGCAATAATCAAAATCTACAAAGAAAATGATTAAATGAGATAAAGTAAATTAATGATATTAAATTTTAATTCAGTAATTCTAGAAAATTATTTGAATATTGCACAAAAAAACACTATAGTTGACAGTAACTTGTATTATTAGGAGTAAAATACTTATAGCAAAATAAATGAATAATTAGCTTACTAATAATATTTAAAACAATGAATTGAGTTCTCCAAATTGATGTAGCCACTTTCAAATGTGAATTCATTACTTCTTTACATTTTGTTTCAATAATTTTTATTATTTTAAATATTATCTAATAAACTATAATGAATCAAGTCAGTCACTAGTTTTAAAAAGTTTAAATCCCATTTTAAGAAAGAAAATATATTAATTTGGAAGCTTAAATAGATAGATAATAACTTAAGGTAAGTAAATTTATTCAAATTCCTTTTAATTTGTGTGAAGTAAGCTACATAAAATGTAAATTCCTGAAAAGTCTAGATTTTTATTTATCTCCAGGATTCTTCTTCGTTCATTTGGTCTGTTGATTTTTCTCTACTCCTACCGTTGCAATCCTCTTCTGTATTTGACTAATCCTCCTCTCTTTAAGTTTTTCTACTAATATAAGTTGGATTAATCTTGGGTGAGCTTTGAATTAGTTTTGGTTTCGTAAATGCTGATCAGTCATCTGTTTAGTTAAAAATATTACTTTCCACTTCTGCTAAATTATCTTCGATGTCACTGAATCTCCCCTCAAATTCGATGCACTTTCGTTCCGTTCTACAAATCTAGCTCATCCCAGGTGACTATATTTGAGAATTCTAGTTCAACATCTCCGTTCTCTTCTTATCGTACCCAAATCGCCATAAATTATCGATCTACTTCTCAGCTGAATGCTCTAAATCTTCTTCTCAAGTAGTGATCAGTATTCTGTTATGAAAAATATTGCTCTATTTGTATAGTCTTGCATAAATCTTAACTTCTTCCATATCTCAGATGTTTTGTTTTAAATTATATTATTAATAATTCATCCTTTTAATTCCTTTATTTAAATTATATATATATATATATTCCTCTTTATTTCTCGTAATTTCCTACTAATCATTTCCATTTCCTCCTTTAAATATTCGACTAAGATGTTTATGTTTGCTTTAGAATATCCTAATCTAAAGCCGCTTATGATGAAATTTATATAGAAAAGAGATATATAAATCAAAGGAAGTTTGTAAATCATATATATTCAACAATTTAATGTAGAAATTGAATTAGTAATTGGATAATTACCAATATAAATTTATAAATTAAGCAGCCAATAATTTATAATTAAAATGACTGAAAATATCTTCATTCTTTGAAATGTTTTTTGTGTAAGTCTTACAATCTAATTTTTTCTCAATAATTAATGTTTTTATTTTAGATTTCTCTAAATTCTGTGCTCTTGATTTTTTCATGTAAAATCTTGATATGAATAAAGAACTAATTCATAGTTTCCTTATAGCAGCATGTGGAATTTTTTTTTAATTCTAGGGGATTTTTATGTGAATTCTTTTTAATTTTAAAGTTTTTTCTTTAAAGTCAGTCATTAAGAAACTCTTTTAGGGATACATTATTATGGAATAGTAGAACATGATACAATTAACAGATAAAAGAAAATAAATTACCTTGGTAAACGCAAAAACTATAATTCAATTGAATCAGTGTTTCAAACCCATGAAAATTAGTTCTTTAATGATTATTTAAACTTAATTTAGTTTTGATGACTATAATTTTCATAAGATATTTTATTTCACTTTTATAAATTATTCTTTAATTAGAGTTTCTAATTTCTTGTTTTTATAATTCAATTAAAATGATATTCGAACTCACTAGTCACTATATTAAATATAAATTAGCTTAACCATGCTCACCTTTCCTTACTTGGAAGTTTTACTGTCTTGAATTTTCATTTACATATGTATTAGATAATTATGCCTTAATATATTTTAGACTTTATGTATGATTGCTAGAAATTCTCTTGAAAGTATGGAAGAGAATCTTTTAAATTAATTGATGCACTCAAGTAGAAATCATTATAATAAAAAACTATTAAATTAGTGATAAGCGCAATATCAAAAAAAAGATGCAGATTATTATATTAAGTAATTGGAGTTTATTAAAATAAATGGAAAAATTTAAATAAATTACCGAAAATAATATAAAAAACAGATGCAAGTAGACATTTGTAACATTAATTTACTTAATTATAAATATATAAAAGCATAATTTGAATTTGAATAGGAAGTTGTAATAATCCATAATTTAAATTTGAATTCAAGTATATTATTATTAATATTTGGTTGCTTTTCATTTTTAACATTAGGTACATATATATATATATATATATATATATATAAATAAGGGCTCCTATCAAAAAACAGAAAGCTACCAAATCTCAAAGGTCAGTATTTAAGACTTTTAATATTATTAATCAAACTTAAAAATTATTCCTAACAGTATCTATAGAGCCAGCTAATGCAAGACCCCTACTCACACCCAATGGAAGACCACAATCAATACCCAGCCTCGTCGTCGGTGCAGCTGTCACCCTCCGTGCTGCCCCCAGGATGGAGATTGACCATCAGAGAGAGCCAACGATGAGTTGGCCAGAGCTGGCCCCCAAAGTGACATGCTTGTTGGCGAACATCTGCCCTGAAGACCATTCTGCAAATAGCATCTTTGGCATAATTTCGATCCTCACACACCATCTACTGCCACCGGGACCGCATCCAGCAGGCTGTGGAGTGCCACCTAGCCAGGAGGCGGCTGACATTCGCGTTGAGGACGCCAGCAATAAGGGGGAGGAGGCCATTGGAGACTTTAAGATTAAGGAAGAAGTCTAGTACTAATCACTTACTACATAGGACGCGCCCAAGGCAAGATGTGGGGGCCCTATCTAGTACATGGTCAACAAGCAGCGACAGATATTCACGATTGGTCGAAACCTGTTCACATCATCTCAATTAGAATTCACCCCAACTGGTCACTCGCCCTCAGTTGTGCCTTTTTACGAATGTGCCGATCCGTTAGAAAGCTGCAGACTGAATGAAGATTCCCTGGCCTTCCTAACGCTAGCTATAAGCATGCTTTTGATTTCCTCTTAACAAAAATGGAATCCGCCAAGGGTATCCCGCCACACACATGGGAAATAGAACTGGCCAATAGATGAAGGAGAGAGCCTGGAAGGATCTGCAGGTATATTGTCTAGGAGATCATCATCATCGTTCTATCTGCCAAGGTAATGGATCTCAGGGCGCTCGCTCAATGCCATACGATGATTCCTCCAAATAAAGATGCTAACTTATCTCGGCCCCTGGAACACTTGTCTGAGTCGGGGACCCCATCTCCTTAGAGACAAACATGGAGAATCTCGTAGTGCCCCTGGCCGCCCCCAGGCGAAGATCTTCCCGTGACTTCCCCTGCAATACTGGTTTGACAAAGATGCCGAGATGCCCAATGTGGAGACCAGCCTCCAGCTGATGAATAAGTCAAGGGGGAGTGGAGAAACTCGTGAATGTGGGTGTTATTGAGAAGAGAAAGCTAGAGAGGCGCGAGAGAAGAGACGATGACGATGGCAACTACAGAAGAGAATGCAGGGCTGGCTACGGAGGGGGCAGAGATGGCTTCAGAGGATAACACGAAGATGACAGATGCCTTGGGGGTAGACCACAAAGAGATAGATCTAAAGAGTAAGAATACGTAGACGATGAAGATGGGGGTTTCAACCACTCAGAACCAATCCACAATAAACTTGGAAGAAGAACCATTAAGATGGAAGACTTAAGCACACATTCGATTGATGAACAGACCTATCAGCACTTTATAAGCAAACAATGAATATGATGAAGTAAGAGTTGATCAATCCACGGCAATTTTAAATTAAAGGATGAAATGCAAGTAAAACTAAATGACATTTTAAAAATATTCGGGGTTTGTTTTTATAGTAAACCTTCTACATATAATAATTCAATCTATCCTTTTTAATTAAAATTTTCATTCATACTAATTTTCCCTTTATTTTAAGTTCTTAATTAATAATTAAATAAGTAATCACCCTTCATTCACGGTATTATTGATTTCTGTCGTTTTACAAATTCCACACTTTTAAACTAGTTTTTTATTAATAGGTTTTATCTTAAATCCACAATTATAAATGGGAAATCAATAAAGTAAAAACACATAAATGAGTTTAATAAAAGAAAGAAGTATATTTCACAGTTTGTCAATATGCAAAGTCATTTTATAAATTTAGATGTAAAAGTAAGATAAACTAGAAAAGCTAAAATACACAGATTTTCTAACCTTATACAAATTGGTTTTTTATGAATTTTATAACAAATTTCAATATACCAACATTATAAGAAATTTAAATTTTATATTTAAGGAAAGAAATTTAAGATATTGACATATTGACATAAGTGAAAAGTGAAAAACCTGTGATTTCAAAAGATCAACCTTTACTTAAAATATTTATCTTGGACTTGCTTTGACTTGATGTGATCAATAATTGTACTTCATAATAGAACTTCAAATTTTTATAACTTCGATCATGTTTCTTAGAATAACCACAATTATTAAAAATAGTAAATCCATCAAAACTGACTCAGTAGCAAAGTAAAAAAGAGGTTAATAAAATATTTTCTTTTGTAGAAATAGATAATTACAAAATTACTTTGCCAATAATTTAAATTTTCTGTTAAGGCAAATATATGAAATTCAATAATTTAATCTCATATATAATGAATGTAAAATTAAATAAAATTTTCCTTAGTATTAATATATAAAAGCAGTATGTATCAATATTATGTAATTTCAGTATATATTTAAGACAACGATGAAAATGGAGACAAAAAGAATTTTTAAATAATGAAAATTAGCGGCTTATTTTGTCACTGTCTATAAAACATCTTGGACTAACTCAACGCTTAATGCGCTCCAATATTACCAAAATGGTAAGTACTGCTGGCTGTATTCCACCAAGCATGGATGCTTAAAGAAGAAAAGAGTAATATATATCTAATTTATAAATTCAATATTTAATATGGATTAAATCACCCCATATATAATACTCAAATCACATTAAATTATAATACCTTAAGTATAGAATGTCTTTATATTTTATAAATTCAATATTCCTGATTATTTCGTAATCTCTCTTAAAATCGCCTCTAGTATAGAATCATATAGCATATGAGTTTATTTTATAATTGAGCAAGTAGACCTATGTTGGCTAGAGTTCATGTGTCTGCTTGAAACTCTTGCATTAAAATATACAGTATAAGAAACTTCAAGAAACAAACTTATCAGTTGGATTGAGCTTAATAGATGTTACAGATTACCCTTCCCACTTCATGCAGCATTAAGAGAGCATAGGGAGCATAAAAATTAATTTGTGATTTGTGAAATATAATATTCAAAAGAGTAATGCCTCATTTCGCGATTCTAAGCAATCCTTTCTGAACTTATATCTCCTCATCTTAAGTCTGCTGGTTAGACAATCTTCCTATATTTTTTTCATAGCAAAATACTATTAAATCTTAATTGTATATTTAGGTGACAAGAAATATCATGGACCAAGTGATGGCCACCAGTAAAGGCAGAACGATAGCAAACTACGGCATGAGCTACTACTGCAACGTACACAAAGTGTTTGTGTAAAATAATCACCTCAGAAGTTGCAATCTGATAAACTTAGCTGGTTGTCCAACGAGATTTCAAAACAAATAAGGGAAAACAGAATTATTGACATAGAAAGCAACACCTAAATCGAGATTATCACGAACATGATATGGCTAAACAACAGAGTAAGAAAACTCAAGGCAGATGTGCATTAATAACCAGTGAAAAAATAATTTAAGTTTATGATAAATGTCAGTAGAGTATGATGAATAGAGATTTCAACAAATTTGATTATCCACAATAGAGTAGACATTTGAGTAATTAAGAAATTATAATCTGTGAGATATAACAAAAAATAATAATTAATTAAAACATAAATGGTGAGAACTAAATACTAGAACAAGATGGATGCATCAAAATCCAGTAAAAGATATTAGAGAGGTGGGAATGGAAATTTGCCAAGAAGAGATTCAAAAAGACAATTGACATAAAGAAATGACGAGAAGTAGTTTAGGAGGAAGTTGCAGGAGGTAAGACAAAGACGAACAGACAAGTGAGTGTAAACTCGTGAATACCAATATCCATAAATTGAGAAATATAAATATGGAAAAATATTTAATTATTTATTTGGATTTTGTTTAATTATAAATTAATTATATATATTATTGTGGGGTCAAGTTACATAATTGATTTATTTTCACTAGTCACGCTTATTATTTATATTAATTTTAGATATTTATAATTAATTAATATTTTTATTGAATTTAAGAATTATAAAGTAAATTTAATTTTAGTAATCATTTACTCATGAAAAAATATATTAGTTATTTTTAATAAATATCTAAAAAAGTAACAAAATATTAAAACTAAGATTTTAATGGAAAAAAAATAATTATTTAAAATAGAATACAATGAATTAGTTTAATTTAATTTCAGTAAGAAAGTAATTACATCAATACTCACAATTTTAATTAAATATAAATATAATTGATTATAATAATTAAAAATATAAGAAATGGGCTCAAGGAATAATAATATATTATTTTGCTATTTAAGCTAATATTAAATAAATAAATATCTAACAAATTAATTAAAAATAATTATAACAATTATTTGATTAACTGAATAATTTGTCATATTTACAGAATCAAATAATTAAAGATTTTATCATTATTTTGACTTAGTCAAAGAGGCAGAATCAAGGGCCAAGATGCATTGGGCATTAAAAATGAAGACTCTTTCAAAGTTCTATTAAACAAACAAATGGGCTTCAATAGAAAACGCAAGATTGGAAAATCATACTGAGTAAGAAAATAAACATCGCCCAAAGTCAATAAATAACATTTGATGGTCAAAAACACAATCGACTTATCGGACCAAGGTTTCGATAAAATCATTTAACCAAAAGATACGAGGAAATGATAAAAGCACAAAACAGAGGAGCGTAAGGGTGCGATCTGTGGTAAAAAAAGAACGAAGAAAATCAAAATATATCAAGGAAGAGTGGCAACACTTTGATTTGATCCCAGGACGCCAAATCCAAGAAGAAACCAATGGAGATTGCAAGTTAGTTCAGGAAGTTCAACTCACCCATGAGAGATAGAAGCACTAAATATCTTACCACCGATGGTCATGGATAACAATGGGATGAGACATGCAAAAGGATGGATCGGCTCAACCAACTGGGAGCTAGAAAGCTCCAAGTTCTGGAGAGACCAAGATAAGATCGAAAGTTTTTTTCATTCTAGCAAGCTTGTCATATCAAGCTGAAGAATTACCATAACTGAGTGATCATAAGAATTGAGATAAATTCCAAGCAGCTGGAGGTTTAAAATGCAATAAGAAACATAGGAAGCTTGGTGATAATTCAAAAGTTTGTAAAATAACTGAATTAGATGAATTCAGAGAGTAAAAGAACTAGATTTAAAGTTGATTGAGGTATAAAAAATTGAAATAAATCAAGTTTAAGACCCAGAAAATTGTTATAGCCATATTTATAGTAAATCCCTTGGCATTAGGATAAGAAGTAATCCAATATTCTAGATATTTGTAAAAGACTGGACCAGCATGCAAAATTACTACCGAATGTTCAACTTAGAAATTGGCTTTAATAAAATGGAGATGAGATTGGAAAATCTGACATTAGCAATCAAGGAAGAAGAGGCGGAGACAAATCTAGAAAAGATAAGACTTGATATAGAAATAAGTGGAGATGGGAACAGAAGCAAACAGTCTTATAAACTAAGAGGACAGATGGGAAGAAATGGTCGAGGTGAACCAGTAGCAATCAGTGCTGGAGCAAGGATACTAGAGATACGAGAAAGATCTGAATGGAATCGACAGCAAGAACCTGAACAAGCTGGAAAGCTGCATATTCAGTGACAGACCAGAACCACAACCAAGGAAATAGACCCAACATAAACCCCAAGCTCAGATTAAAGTATTTTTGAGCAATCTTGATGAAAAAATAAGAAAAAGCAAAATGTAGAAAACGAAGAGGGAAGAGAAACAAAGTAGCAGCACAAAGATGCTGAGACAAAAGATCATGAATGAATTGTGGAGAATCTCGAAATGAGGCCTTACTTTTCTGATTATTATTGTTCAGAAATCACTATTTAGTTCTATTCATCGTGTATTAATCTAATTTACCTAAAGTTATTTAAGACTGCTAGTATATTTTAGTTAATGCAGCAATTTTAACTTTATAACAAAGACAATATTTTATTGAAATGTTGTAAGGTTGATGAAGGTGATTTAAGCTTTTTCTGGAACTATTTGTCAGCAACTAAACAGAGATATAACAACGGAAACTGGATTTTTGAATTAAATTTATTATTTTCAGCAATTTAAATAAATTATTAGATTTTTAAAATAAGAGCATAGAGCTACAATTAACATTTTCCATTTGTTAAAATGCCTATAAGAGATAATATTTTTTATATAAAAAAACTACTTTAATAGTCAGTTTGATATTATTTTAACATTTTTTTCTAAACAATTTCAACCTTTAAGATATCAACTCGACTATCTGTAGATTTAATAATTTTAATGGAAAAAAATATTAGATTTTTTAAATTTCGAAATACTATACTATATCATATAAGTAATTTTAGTTATTTACACTTTCAACAATATTTAGTTATTTATTAATTAAAAAACATAAATAAATGCAAAATTAAATATATATTAAAAATTAATTTATCAATTATTTAAAGTAAATTTATTGAAATTAAGAGCAATCAAGATTAAAATAGATAAAGTGAATAAATTTTATGGTAAAAATTATTTGTATAAATCTTTAACTTAGTTATTGCCATTTAAATCTTAATCTTATCTACAATAATCTTATTTTTAATCACCATTATTATCATTTCGCTTTCATTTAAAAAATTTAATTTTTAAATCAAGTATTTACATATAATGTAGCTTGTGTATCTTATCTCTTCTTCAAAGTGCTTATGTAGTGACTCCCAAAAAGCAATTAAATCGTGGATTTATTGAATTCTTTAATAAGTGAGGCATTATATATCATCACAAGAGTTTATGTCAGTTAGACCCCTCGATAGATGCAGCATCAGATTGTCTCCCTCCTAGGTCCTCGTGGCAATTGCTCCATGAAACAAAAGATCTGATTGGAATTATCCTTAAAAATATATATAAAATGAAGGTGCCTAGAGAATATTTCTTAATGAGTGTCTGTGTAGGAAAGTCAACCAATTAAGCTAAAAGTATTTTATTACAAGAACAAAAATCTTTTATGGAATAAATCTAATAAAACAGCATGCTCAATAAGCTAAAGATGGCAAGCACTTCTACAGAAGTAGGAGAAAAATTAAAAATTTTAGTAGTCCCCGATAGTATTGAAATAAAATTAAATCTGATATTGGAATTACCTATAAATAATCGCTCATTTACAAACTAACACTTAAACATGTTGTTCTTTTTCAATTCCATTTTCCATGCAGTTATGATCAAATATTTATTTGTATCTTAATAGCATTAATGATTTAAGTTAAATTAATTAATAATATTATTATATTCTATAAATCTCTATCAAATTGAGTAATTTATTTGAATTCATCATATTTCTCTTTACTTTATTTGCTTTCAGTTACATTCAAAATATGCAAATATTTAATTTGCTTTAAATTTCATTGTATTTTTGCTGTAACTTATATTTATAACACTTTTAACTCTAAAAAAATTATATCATAAGATAACGCAACAGCTGCTAATTAAAGAAGACTTTAAAATTATAATTGTATGGCTTGTCTTTTTTAGGAATTATTCAAATAAATTTACAATAAAAAAATGAGAGAGAGGGTATATCAATATATACAGAGATGGTAATTATTTTACCGATAATCAAAAAGTAAATTGGGATCAATTAATCTGATTCCTTCAAATGACTGCAATTATTCACCATAAATCTGAGAAAGCAAGTTACTCTTAAATATATTTAGTTGGAAATTCTAAACTTTCTATTTACCTAATAAATATTATATTCATTTAATGTAATTGATTTTCAAAGTCAAATATGTTTATAAAAATAATTGTTTCTATCATTTTTAATTTATTTATAGTGCACTTATTAATAGTTTAAGTAAAAGTTTTAATTTGAAAAATAATTGTAGCAAAAGATGCTATGAATATTTTGTAAATTTCAATTTTAGGAATTTACAAAACTTCATTAAGATATTATATATATAAATTACTATTTTAAATTATTTTGAGTTTACAGTAGAAATTTATAAAAATGAAATTTATTTCACCATAGTTTAAGAATATTAAACTATTATTTCTATAAGTTTAATTGATTTTAATGTCAAAACATTATTTCATTTACAAAATAAAAATTCCCAGAAAGTGAAATTTGTTTTGATTGATTTACCTCATGTTTAAATAAATATTAGAATGCATTTAGTTTTATAATATCATAAAATTACCATACATAAAGGGCAAAATAAATTAAAGTGTAATAGTTCCTTGATCTAATCCTCACAACTTTAAAATAGTATTGATTAGGCAAAGTTAATGTATTTTTGTTATTTAAAAATTATAACTAATAAATGCTGTAAGTTTGTCCAAAAATAATTCATCCAACACTCAAGTGTTTTATTGATTTGTTTTATAAAAAAACTCCTTTTAATTGTTTGAGTGAAAACTTTAGCATGGTAATAAATTTATTATTTTTTATATTCATGAGCTAGAGTTTATTTATAATAACTGAGTTAACTACATGAATAGTTGAAGTTTTATAATGCAATTCTACTATTTATCTAAATTATAAGATTTAAATGGTACTCTTCTAAAAACTAGATGTTGTTAAACATAAAATTTATTTTTTGATAAAACAAATATTTCCAAGTTGATAGATAAAATACTTTTATCAAGACAAAATAAATATGAAAATTAATTGAAGTAATGCCAATTACATTTTAAAACTTGATTTATATACGATAAATAAGGATAAAATATAATTAAACTAGAGTTTTCCACGTTAGTTTAATACTCATCGAATAGAACTTATATTAAAACACAGATTTGAATTGAGATCAATAACAAAAGTTATTGCTATTAAATAATATATAATTAGAAATGGCAAAATGCTTGTAAATGCTCTACTGCTAAGTATTCAAAAAATCCTATGCTTTCAATGCATTAATTTTGATTATAGTTTTATGGCATAAAATGAATACAAAAATGTCAAATATTTGAAACATAATATAATTACTGTTATTTATTCATTATAATTAATAAAATCAATTTAAAACTAACAATATTAAAATCAATAAAACTGAGTTTATTATCGACATTAACCTGATTCTCTGTTAATAACACAAAATTTATATAACTTAGGTACTTTTTACAATCATATTATTTTAACCCCAAAAACAATGAACTTAATTATTATATGTAATATTTTTTAAAATTAAATATTGTAATTAACTTAAATTAAAACTGAATATAATTAGAAATCTATAAATAAATATAGATCAGAGAGGTTTCAGAGCACATTAGCATATGTAGGTAAAATTATTTATATATCCTCATTTTAAAATATTTCTCTTTTATTTACACAATTATAAAAATTGAAGTAAAATTTGTAATCATATTGAAGTTAAATATGAAACGTAAACCTGTTTAGCAAATGGACTTAAAAAAATAATATGCTTGCTTTGATATAGAAAACCAAACTAATAAACCTAATAACAAAATATTTGCAACAATAAAATAATTAGTAGATTCATTTGGTATGCAAGCAAAGGAAATAAAAAAATAATTAAACAATTGAAAAATGAAGAAGTTATTCGATCCATAAGTAAACCTTCCAGACTCCAACTGACTTCTGAGCATTATAATTATTTGATATCAGATAAGTCACTCCAAGATGTAATCACTCTTTCACTTCAACAAAGAGCGATTGTATTTCATGGTAGATTTCCAGAAATTAAAATTTCATAAAACTCTTCCAAAATTGTATAAGAAGAACGGAATTAAGTATAAAGTCTGTAAAAGTAATTATAACTTAACAGAGCTCAAATTAAATTTAATTAAGATAAAATTGCAAAGAGTGAAGACCACAAAAAATGAGTGAAAAAAGAGAATTAAAACATAGTCTATATGGAAAAACTATTTTTAAGGCTCATTCAACATTTTGAAAGGCATGGGCACTAATACTTAGTTTTTGTAAAAAAGAAGGGCTCACTCTTGATACTTTAGCAGCTGTAGTAATATTTAGTCCTAGAATGGATTTGAAGCATTTCGCATAGTAAAGAAATCAATTCAAATGAAGTCATCCTCTTTGTAATAGAGAGGATCTAGATCATAACTGTAAAATAAAGTCGTTGACAATATTTCTTGAAGATTTGAGAGCCACACCACTCAAATTCAAAGAGGCAGTAAAGATTGAAAAGGCTGAAATTAATTTAACTCTCCATAATCTTCAAAATTTAATTGCATAGAAAATATATTTTCCAGGGTAAAGTAGGAAAACAGGAAATTTCTAATCAGCCAACATTTCAAATTAAGCAACATTAAGAATTTGCAAGTATTAACTAAATCAATTTTGTGAATTCAAAATAAAGACTCTATAAATAGTGAAAGACGCTGCCTTAATTTACTAAATTAAAGTGTTTGAAATTTTAATATATTTTATTTTTAATTCATAAATTTAAATGATAATCAAAATCATATATTTCATTAGTTAAAATGCATTCTTTTTACAGGAGGACTTCTCATAATCATGTTATCATCATGAGTTTACTTAAATTGTATGCATGCTTTTAGAAATTTTATTCTTCACCTTCAAGGATTGTTGATATTTCAAACCTTTTTTTTTACTTGTGCTTTTTCCCCATTAACTTAGTATTCAGCAAAGAGAAGGTTATCCCTATTTTTCTACAATTTCATTAATTATTTTGTACACTTACTTGAGAAATGTGGCACTGATTAAATTATATAAAGAAATTGGTCGCTTATAACTATTGAGTCCCCTTTCATCTATTCATCAGCAACATAATCTGTAGCTAGCTACTACTCTCTTATTATTTATGTGAGCCAATCATTCTTGATAGTCCCAAGTACCCCATAGATTAAGTATTTGTCGGGGAGATCTGTCACTCTATCATAAATGCCTTGGTATCTCATGAGCACATTATTGTCATTCACATAACTAAATATTTTGCTCACACTCAAAACCCCGAAACCCCTTAATGAAGTTTATAAGTTCTTTGATTTGTAGGAAATTCGTTAGGGGTTGGAGTTATCAATAGGTTTTAATGTGAAATTTAAAGTAATTGTATTTAATTTAACCACTCATAATATACTTTCAAATTATGAGGGAGAGGTCTGAAGTTTATCTTACTAAACCACAACTCTATCTGCTCTGTTTTTATGTCTGATCTTGAGTTTGGTTTTATTATTATTGACTCTGCCATTTGTTTCAATTAGTAAATATTCAAAAATCAGACAAAATGTAATTTAATAATCAAGAATCTTGATTAATTATAATTATTATTTCTAAAATTATTTAAATCTACGAGCTAACTCAAAATTTATTTGTTTAGACTTAACTCGTAATTAATATTAACTATCTTTTTAATTAAAATCATCTTCTTTTTATATATTTTCAGTAATAATTTATTTTTCTATATTGATAATCCAATAATAATGCTTATCTTTATTACAAGAATTTTTAATTGGTTGATATTTTAATTTAAAAATTTTTAAATTGTTAGGTATAAGTTGGAAAAATGTTTAATAAAAAAGTTTGTACACAGATGATTATTTTTATATATTCCATAATATGTTTATAACTAGCATAACTATTTTTAATTATTAATAAAACACAAGTATTATAATTCTCTTTTTTAAATTATTTACTCATTCTTTGGCAATTGTAATCGTTGAGAGGCTTATCGCACTCTATTATTATTGCTTCCATAGCCACCACATCCCATTGAAAGTCTCCATCTCTCCAGTCTTCTCTTTCTGGATAATAGCCGTGAATTTCCATAACACCTTTAAGTCTTGATACTTCCACTCTTAAGGCTCTGTTGAAATCAATAATTGTTACTGTTATGATGAAAAGTTCAACATTTTATTCTCAGGCTTGAGATCTCTGTGAACAAAGCCTAACTTATGAAGCTCTTTGATACCCTTTATAGCTTAGGTTGCTATTAATGCAAGCTATCTATGATTTCTTTTATCAGTTATGAATCTCTGAGTGTCAATTCAAAAGTGGTAGTCTGAAAGCTACATGATCTTTGGCTAGGAGAACAGCATCTAGTTTTATTAAGTATTTGCACTCTTTAAACTTAGCCTGAGTGAGTACTTAATACTCATTGGTAAACTCCATTTAATACTTTTCATCACTAAGGAGATAATTAAAAAGATATATTTTGTAAGCATACTGATGACTCTTAATAACTTTCTTGTCATAGGAATCCTCTAAAATTAGGTAGCTTAAGAGAGAAGTATCTATATCAATCAATGCAAGTACTGGAATCTTTTTGTATTATATTGTAATCATGATTTTAGTGATCTCTGATGCTCATAGGTTGCATGCAATCTTCACATTTTCTGATTCACTTGCTTGTTAAAGCTCAGCAACTTAAAGAGGCTCCCTTGCTTTTATTTTGTTGAACAACTTCAGTTGAGTGTCTTAATCTTCAACTTCTATTTCTTTCTTGAGGGCTTTTAAAAGATGCTTCTTTAAGTCTCTTATATGAGAGTACAGCTAATGGCACCCAAAGCAATCTGCTTTAAATGTAGAGTAGGCTTAGCTTACTTATTGAACTTCATATCCTGTACCAGCTAGATTTATGAGTGAAGTCTCTTTCACACTTCTCACTAAAATATACTTCAACTTCCTCTGCTTATATTGAAATTTCATTTCTAACTTTCTCCTCCTCTCTTTCTCCTACACACTTATTTGCCATTTATTTTATATTGTTTATTTCTATTTCAATAACAGAGATCTCAAGTGATAGCTCTGGTAGTTCTTTGTGAGAGTTCATCTCTCAGCAATCACACTTTTTATTGACGCCAAAGGTAAATCTCATTTAGTTTGATGGAAGTGCTATTGTTTTTCTTAAAATGCTAGCGCTCATATTTAAATTTGAATTTAAAATTATAAGACTGCCTCTATAACTCAGTGCTCATATAATAGCTTTGCAAGCCTCATAATTTCAAGTGAAGATTTTAGAGTATTAAAGAAGGAAAATGAGTGCTAAGTCACGATCGAGCTCTAAATATAATTGAGAAAGTAACGATTTTACTGTCAATAATTAGTTGATTATAGCACGTACCGATTTATGAGGTGCAACTAATTATTACTTACTGCTTTAGGAGTTATTTTGTGATAAAAATAAGGGTGCTCGTAATTAAGTTCTATCTTTAATTAATGCTCCTAATTAAGTACTAGCATTTTAGAAGCTGCTCTTAAATAAGTACGTACCAATTTAAATTAAAAAATATGGAACTATAACAGTAAAAATTAATATAAATCTCTAAAGTTTGAAACCAGAAAGTTTTACAAAAATATATAATTTAAATCAATAAACTTAAATTTGAATATCATTTCTTAGATTTTTAAACAAGATGGAGTCAATAAATGATGCAATGAAAAGAGTGCAAGCACAAGAATTGATTCAAAGATTTAGAAGCAAGGAGGATATGCATCACTACCTGGCGCAGCAAGGTAATGAACTCAAAGTAAATAATCTTGATTATGTAGTTGGTTTGATTCAGTACAAAAATTTCATTTCTAAGAGCGATACTCTGCGAAGAGAAGAAAGTATTGAAAACTTAAGATGTAAAGTTTGCAGAGATTCCAAACAATCCAGAAATCTCTGTGACTAACTTATATGATGATGCTATGAATGACCCAGAGGTTTCGCTGTACCTGCCTACTAAGAAGCAGTTGTCAAATAAACTGCCTGAAAGAAACTATTTCTTTGGCATACTTGCAACAATTAAAGGTGATTACTTGAAAGAAATTATTCAAGAATCTCATAAGAAAAGGTACAGCATCTCTTCAGAAGATAAGGACAAACAAGGGATCAAGATAAGTGAGAGCTGGCTATCAGAGCTGCAGAAGCACCCTTATATTTCAAGTAAGATTTCAACCTTAACTCTTAAGATAAATATTGTACTGGCATTTTCTTGATGAAGGAATAGAGCAAGCTTCACAGAGAGCGAAAGTCGCAGACAGAGTATGAAGTTAGCAAAAGACTTTATTTAAATTTTTTGCAACCAGAGTCAATGAACATAGATACAGGAGCTGGCAGTAAGAGAAGAAACCTAGGAGGAGGGAATTAACAGGAGGAAGAAAAGAAAGAGAAGCCAGCTCCTACTAAAGAATTTTAAATGTGACTTATATATTCATAAACTTTACTCTAAAACTTATTTGTATACATTCTCTCTCTCTTCTTTAGCACACTTTTAAGCCAACTAATCATCTACTCTCTTCGCTGAATTTTTAATAAAGTCAACTGTATCGATAGGATGGTCGTGCAATGAGTAAAATTGATATAAAATTCAAATTATAAAGATTAATCAAAATTTTTATTACACAATTTTAATATTAATTTATTGAAATATATAAAACACTACTCTATCTCGAAATTATGTTCATTTAGAGATAGAGTGGGATAAAATATAGTTAAATTACTCAATTAGGTATAATGTATATAAAAATAACATTACCTTTTCAATAACTTAAAGTTCATTTTATTTAGATTATAAATTATATAAAGATGAAGTATAAAAATTCAATAATAAAGATTATTTTTAAATATTTATGGTTAAATTAATTACAAATATTATTGATATATTAAACAGTATTAGTTTTAAAATGTAGTTTAAATTATTGAAAAGGTAATGTTATTATTGTATACATTCATAAGAATTAATTTTGAAAGAATTTGGGAAATTATAAATATCATAAACCCTTAATAATATGTTTTTCTAAAATGTTTGTGATTTCGTTTGCAGTTGGAATTAAGTTGGTGGCACCAGTGGACAGTATTTCCAAAATGTCATTGAAATTTTTCATTTCTCCTAATAATAAAAGCTCATTTGCTAGCTCTTATACAGACTTTTCATTTTGAATCACGCTTTCAAATTTCTCTCCAGCTAGTTAATGCAAGACTATCACAAGTAGAGAATAGTTATCTCTCCAAGGCTCAGCAATTATTTATTGCAAGTAGTTAGAGCCATATAAATCAAAACCCCAAAACCCCTTAGTGAGGTTTATAAGTGCTTTGATTTGTAGGGTATAGTTGGGGTCTTATTGGGGTTAGTAGAGAAAACGCAAGTTTTATGTGAATTTAATGAATATTTAATGAGTATTAATGTGCTTAATTCAAACAAATTTTATCTGCTTATCTTTGTGGTATCTCTTGAACTTAGCTCTCTTTAATGTTTCAAGTATATCTTCTAATGATGATCTTGGATATGCTGGAGCTCTTACTATGATCATCTCAACCATTTTCTTGATCTAAGTGCATACATCTTCTTGCTTTATATGTTTAACAGCCATGCTTATTGATTACTTTTCTTGCTTTGTTCCGAAGTACGACATACTTTCCATATCGCACTCTAAAATAATTGCTGCTACCGCCCAGACATCCCACTAAACAGAGCCATTAGTCCACTTCTCTCTTATTGGGAAGTACCCAGGTGTGCCTAGCACTTTAGCTAAAGTCACTATTTCTTACCTTATTGCTCTATTGAAATCAATGACTACTATTTCTAAAGGACAGAGATTTAGCATTACATTTTCTGGCTTCAAATCTCTATGAACATACCCTAGATCATGCAGCTCTTTCACACCCTTGGTCATTTCCGTGAGTATCTCATTCAAGTCATCTGGGTATCTATTATGGTAGAGATAATCTCTTAGAGTCATTTCAAATTTCTTAAGTCGTAGTGCAATAAAACCATGTCCAAGAATAACTCCATCGAGTTTAAGCAAGTTCTTGCATTACCTTTTATGAGCCTCTCTTAGTATTATGTATTCATTGGCAAACTCATTTTGATACTGCTCGTTCCTAATAAGATATTTGAAAGGATATACTTTATAAGCATACTCATCAACTACTATGAGTTTTGCCTTGTTAGGCACATCAATATGTAAATAGTTGTCAATGCAAAAACTGAGATCTACTGCATTTAATGCAGGTATATACATAGCTCTCTCTTACAAGCATGCTATATATAATTCATTAGCTGGTTGGTTCATTGACTCAAAACGTTTCTGCTTCTTAAGTCTCTCTTCCTGCTCTCTTTAAGACTCTACAGTATTGGACTTTCTCTTGGCTGGTATAAGTTTTTATGTTTCTTTATCTTGCATTAAAAACTCACTTAAATGATGTTTTTGCATGTGTCTTTTAACTTTAGCTGAGTGAGTGTAAGATCATGCAAGTCGTGCACTAATACCTGCCATCGACCTTTTCGTGCTTAAAATATATCTTAGCTCTCCCAGAGAGCATCTCTTTGATGTGCCTCTTCAAGCTCGAATCAGTTGAGAAGAAATTTTAGCATTCATCACATTAGAATTCTTTAATCTTTTCTAGTGGGAGATGTTCTTTTAACTCCTCAACATCTTCGATTAGCGTTTAAATACTTATCTCTGCTCTCTGCTTCCTGATATTTATTTCTAGAACAAACACCTCTGATTCAAACTCAAGAGCTTTAAGCTCTGGCTCCTTTTCAATGTATATGATCTCTTGCTTCTTAGTTTATCCAAAGTTTAGCTAAGATTATCCACTGCCAAGAGAGACTGCTTTGCGATTTAAGTTAGCCGCCATGTTTAAATTCAAATTTAAATTTCTATTATAAAGCTCTAATAACCTCTCTAGTTATAGTAACTTTGTATAGGAGTTGGTACTGCAACAACAATGGGTGATTCTTAGGCGTTAGACATCATATTTATACTAAGTTTATAACTATAAATTTTCTAAATTCATGCTTAATATTTTTAACTTTGGTACCAACTTAGAAAAAATTCAGGTTGGTACTGGTACCAATTAGGTTTTGAACCATTTTGGAACTTTTCCATTAAAACCTCATTAGTTTAAAACTAGGTACTAATTAAGTTTTGGTACTATTAAATTGGTACCAATTAAAATTAAACGAATTTAGTACCAGTACTAATTAAATTTAAACAAATTTAGTACTAATTTAATGGAACTAAATTGATTAAAATGGAGCTCCATCTCTGCAGTTTGTTACAGCTTCTGCAAACTTTCTCCACGTATCTTTGCAGGGTTGACCTCCTATAAGATGCCCATATTTAATAGTAAGATTTTATACAATAGGATCCAGAAGTCTATGAGTTATAATTTGAAATTCATTAATAGGAAGAGGAACAAAGATGGAATCTCTCAATGATCAATGAAAAGAGTCGAGGCTCAAGAAATGATATCAAGATTCAGAAGTAAGGAAGATCTCTATCGATACCTAACTTTACATGGTAAGATAACTTGATGATTATTAACATATTATACAGTTGGTTTATTCCTTCCTACTATGGAAGGTACCAAAATTTCATTCTTGAAAGCAATACTTTGTGAGGAGAAGATAGCTTTTAAAAATAAAGAGATTAAACTAATAGAAATTCCCAACTACCCTGAGATTTCAGTCACTAATCTTTATGAGGATGCCATGTAAGATGAGGAAGTGGTAGTTTACCTTCCTACCAAGAAACAACTCTCTAATAAACTCCCAGAGAGGAACTTCTTCTTTGGTGTTCTTGGTACAATAAAAGAGGATTATCTCAGAGTAATTATTGAAGAAGCACATAAGAATCGATATTCTATTTCTCCTGAAGACTAGAAGAAGCAAGGCATTCTTATAAGCTCAGCTTGGCTAGAGGAACTTAAGAAGCATCCTTATCTTTCAAGTAAGCTTTGACATATAACTTTGTAGGAAAATCTGGCACTGGTATATATCTTATGAAAGAGCATGCTAAGGTTCATAGAGAGAGAAAGTCACAGAAAATTCATGAAGTGAGCAAGAGCTTTATAAAGATGTTTAAAAGCCAGATGAAATGAACATAGATGCAGGAGCTGGCACAAAGAGAAGAAATATGGGCCCAAGCCATAAGAAGAGGAGAAGAAGGAGAAGCCAAACCCATTTATGGGCCAGTTTAATATGTGAATATATTCATTCGTTTAAATCTAAAACTTATTTATAAACATTCATTCTTCCCTTTCTTGCACAAATTGTTGTCTTATCTACGCTCACTCTCTTACAGCTGCTTTGAATCAAGTCTACTGTATCGATGGGCAAGTCATGCATAAGTTGATACAGCAGAAGCTTCTTGTAGTGAGTCTTTATTTAACTCCAGTAGAATTCTATTCCATTAAATTAAGGGCTGTAGGGAACGTTGTATACAGGGGTTATGTTTAGGTCTTCATAAGCTTTCTTAGACTCCTTAGTCTTATGAACTGATAGGTTATCAACAACAGGATGATCTCTTGGTTGCTATACTTCTCTCTGAGCTTATGTAGGATCTCTATATACTACTCTCGCTTAATAGAGCGAGGGTGAATCACATAACTCTCTAAGCCTGAATTTTCACTTATACCAGCTAAAATTGCATGAGTGACTACCTTTACTTTTTAGTCATAAACTTCTATGTTTCATACTTCTTGTACCTTGACTTATTAATAAAAGTGTTGAACGTAAACACAGCTTCATCTGCATGTATGAACTTGATGTTATTATCAATAGCTCTCTGCATTTAATCATATATATAGTTTAAATTATTGCTATAAAATGGCACTGTAAAATCAATCACTCTCTTAACTCTGTTGACAGTCTTGAAAGTAATACCGTTTCGTCTATAAATATTGGCTATAGTCTAAGGAGAGATACGCATGTCTGGAAACTTGCGATGAAACATGACAGCTCGTTAGTCAAGAGGAAAGTGAGCTCAATACTTTAATGTCTTAGAGTCACAGAGATAGTCAATATGGACCTGTGAGAACTTTTATTTTCTTGCAGGATGTTTTCTAGAGCCTGAGTTATAATGTTAAACAGCTAACAAGCAATGATACCTAACGGTTGGGGCACTCTTGTGTAGGAGTCTTGCTATGGCTGTATAATTCACACTGGTTTGACTTAGTCTATATTAATACTTGTACCATACCTAAGGTTAAGCAGTAAATCTAAATATTACTCATCATAAATAGACCCTAGATTTCGCTAATTTCTATTTCTCATTTTGCAAATTGGCCTAATTTTTTTACTAACCCCAATAAGACCCCAACTATACCCTACAAATCAAAGCACTTATAAACCTCACTAAGGGGTTTTGGGGTTTTGAATAGGGACATGAATTTGAGTCACAATCAATTGTAACTTCCCCTTAAATTTAAGTTCTTGAAAAGTTGCTCAGAGTACTGTAGGAGCTATCGTCTAGATTAATTTTAATGTTTTGTGGTTTTAAATACAGATGAACTACTTTATCATTGTGCAATTGGCTGACTGCAATAGTTGCACTTATAATGCTCCTCCACGTTACTAGTCTTTTATGTCGAAGATTAAGTAAATCTCCTAAAGTAAAGTCGTACCCACTAAGCCAAATGAGTAAATATGTGGGACTAAAATAAACGTTCGTTATTTAGTCAAACTACTTTTTTTTGTTTGATCCAAACTTGAGTAACCATTAAATGTCTCACTGTATTCTTTCTCGATACAGCCCATCTTGCTTTAAGCTTAGGATTTGATGCCTGGCCAAATGATTATAACCAAGAGATGGTCTCCTCTCAACCAATTCTTCAATTGAGCCAATTAGCACATTATTTAGTGAGGACGTTTATTTAACTATTTATTCAAAGCTGATGTAGTTCCTAAATAGTTGATTAGGTCCTGGTCCATTTACACCTTCTTCAGCATTTTGATTTCTTGCAGTGAGTTATTAAGATTAATTTCTTTGATCCTCAAATTGGTTTTAGTTTTTAAATTTAAGTCCATTTTAATTATGTCCCTCTTATATTTTGTGTACCTCACTTTCATCAGAGTCAAGTTCTTATACTTTTTGGGATTTCTAATTATTAAGTCTTAAATCCTTTAATTGCTGAATAAGCTAAATGTATATTTTTAAATAAGAAATAAGCAAATAATTACCAACGGAGCACTACCAGCTTTGAGAATATCAACATCAGAGTGAGAAATTAGGTGCTTTTTCAATTGTGTAGTCGGGTACCGACCCTCAAAATTCTATTGGCAAACCTTGCACACGTAGCCTTTTTTGCTCTTCAAATGAGCAAAACTTCCTTATTTTCTAGAATGTGTTTTTATATGTCGTGTGTATTATTTCTTAGTTAGGACTTTGTCACAAATAGTGCAGGTGTAACTTTAAACTGATTGAGGCTTGAATGAGTTTTTCTCACTCTCCACAATTAATACACCTTCTTTTTAACATCGTTCAAGTCTCTCTATTAAGTAAGTATACTAAATAGGTTATTACCATCTTCTTTAGAGAAAGTAGAAAGTTCAACGACTGAGGATTCGCATTCATCCCTAGAATTGATGCTGCTCAATGATGAACAACTATATCTGATTCCTTAAACTTTACGTTCCATTTACTATTTAATAACTTAAAATTATAAAAATTTAATAGTCACAATTTTTTAATATATATATAGTCTTTATTGTAAATATCATTTTTACTATTTGATATGATAAATATAGTCTGGGAACTTAAATTTGAGAAATAAGATAAGAACTAAAATTCAAAGCCATATTAATATCTTGAAATTCCACAAACCCAGAGAACCATAATTTTTCAAACCCCAAAAGCCCTCTCATATGTCCCCTGGGGACATCTAGGGGACATTCATTTTTGTTTGGGAACATAATCTTCAAAATTGCGTTCCTGATATAAGCCTCTAAACAAAAATTAGAAATCTTTGATTAACAAACATTAGCAATTAAGGTAATATACTTAGAGAATTAAGCAAAAACTTTTTGCAGCTCAATCGAATTTACAGCCAATAAAAAAATCTAAACGTTGAAGAATTAGACTTTTTGAGAGAAATGTGAAGTTAAACTCTTATTAATAATTAATAAAAGTACTTAATCATTAATAAATGGAAATTACCTTAAATAATCGAAACAGCACCTAAATAAATACTCAAATTCCATCACGATAGTTAGAGGGTCAATTAAGCAGCAAATCTTACTGGTTTAATTATCTAAAGTTCTAGTGTAAGTTTTAAACTCTTAAACACTATTAGGCAATATGTTCATGCCTCCATATAAGCAATGTACGATGAGGTTTCTCAGGGATGTTTTGAAGGGGACCAAAATTTTAATAAAATCAAATGAAGTGATTTGGATTAATGTGCCCTATTTCCCTGAACTTAGTCTAAAACGAGTATGGGATGAAGTAAAAGAGGACGAGGATCTTAAAAAGTACCTGAATACATATGAGGATGCCAACGAACTACCTGATCGAAACTTTTTCTTTGGAATCTTAGGCACTCTTAGACACGACTATTTATAGAGAATGGTCTAAGATCAATAATAAATATGGGTTTGTGGAACGCAATTAACAGGGGACCAAAATAAAATTTTAATCAGCAATGAGTTCTTAGAGTAGCTCTAGAAAAACCCTACTATCTCAAGTATGAAAAGATTATTCGATTAAATTTATTATAGAGCGTAAAGGTCGAGCCCTCTCTCTACTTAGGCAAGGATCATCATGCAGAAGGGTAACTAAAAAACGGAAATTGAACTAAATGACATTTTCTTATTCAGATTATGTAAACAACGCAAATTAAAATTTAGAGGAACGAAAAGAGGGAAAAGAGACAAGGAACATAAATTCAACTCCATAAAAGCAAAGATTTTTTAATATATGATATTTTAACTTAAATTTATTAAAAAACAATTCTAACTTAATCATTCTTCTTATAATAACTTAATTTAATTATGCATTTTATTTATGTGCCTTTTTTCTGTTTTAAAGCAATCTTCTTACTTAATGTTTAATATTGCGTTCCTTACTATTTAATAGTGTTCCTTATTGGAAAAGTTTAAATTCCTTTCAATTACGTTCCTCTTATAGGTAAATATTACTCTTGAAAAAATTCTTCAATGCAGTTAAACTATGAAGAGTAAGGAGCATTAAAGATAAATTTCCACCCATTATCAATTATCTTTTGTTTGAAAGCTCTATTGTGATGGGCACGCAGAAATTATCCATGAATATTATTACTTTTTAACTCCTAAATTATGGTTCTATTATTTCTAGCCCAAGCATCAAATCTGAAATTTTTATTGATTTTTCTTTTATAACAAATCCTAAGAGTCCTTATTGGCCTGAAATAAATACCAATGAAGCCAAAGTTGAGATATTTATACCTTCTTTTTAAGCATCTTGATTAGAGTATGGGCCTGCCCAAGATCTCATAGAAATAGCGTGTGGTTTAAAAATAGTCTCATCTAAATATATTAAGATTTCTTATTGGCTAATAAGCTTAAATCATCAAAGGGTATTGATGAAGTTGCTAAACTTAAATTTAAGTCATTTTTGAATTTGAAAGTTTATATGTTGACTTCGTTTATTTATATTTTACACCATTGAAGAGGTACAGCTTTCGTAAACTAGATGTTGAAATCTTTTTATCTGGAAATTTACGATGAAAAATTTTAGCGCGATCAGCTATTGAGTATTACTTTAAATCAGTCAAAGTAGTCTTATGTACCAAATAGTTTAAGTGATCAAGTGTTAAATTTAGAGCTCGCTTTTTATTATTTTGACTTTGATCTGGTTTGTTGTTATAATTAATACAAACTTTTCGAATCAAATTTTAGCTAAGGCCAAATATTTTCCCAATTTATTTATAAGTAAAGCAAGTGAACTAAGCATTTTAAGGATCTTAATCATTGTATCAGAGTTACAGTATTTAGGCTCTGCATTTTTCACTAATACTTTTATATTTGAGTTATTTCATTTCTATTCAATTTATTTTATATTTATAATTCTCAAATTCTTCAATAAATAATTCTAATGATTATACCTAATTGAGTAATTTAATTATAATTTATCGCACTCTATCTCTAAATGAACATAATTTCGAGATAGAGTAGTGTTTTATATATTTAAATAAATTAATATTAAAATTGTGTAATAAAAATTTTGATTAATCTTTATAATTTGAATTTTACATCAATCTTTACTCAATGGCCTTTTAATATACCTTTGTAAAATTCAATTCCATTAAAATATGGACCGTTGAACACTGGCGTTATTCTAAGCTGTTCATAACTCTTTCTTGTTTCTTTTGTCTAATGAACTGAAAGATTATCAACAAACAGTATAATCTCTTATTCAGGGTACTTCTCTCTCAGCTGCTCTAAAAACTTGATATACTGCTCTGTCATAATTGAGCGAGGATGAATAACATAAGTTTCTAAACCAGCATCCTACTAATTTCTTCAAGAATTGCCATTGTTTATACCTTGACTTTCTAGTCATTTACCTCTATATTACTATGTCTCTTATACTAAAACTTCGAGATAAAAGTGTTGAATGTAAACCCAACCTCGTCAGAATGTATAAACTTAATATTATTCTATTATGCTCTCTGCAATTAATCATATATATAATTTAAATTATTCTTGTAAAATGGCAGAGTTAAATCAATTACTCTCTTGATACGCTTCACACCTTTGTAAAAGATATCATTTCGTTTAAAAATGTTAACTATAGATTATGCAGAGATCTTCAACTCAGGGAACTGACGATGAATTATAGTAGCCCGTTGATCGAGTGAGAAGTGAGCCCAATATCTAAAAGTTTTTTCATTAATAAGATAGTCATTATGCGGCTATAGAAACTTTGACTGTCTCTTCGACTAGCAATTCAGCTATTATTGCTTTAATTTCACAGCTAGCAAGCAGTGAGAGCGAACAGTTGATGGACTACGCTTTAAGAGAAGTGAAATAGACTTAAAGTTAAGGATTGGTTTGATTAAATCAATGTATATATCACATCCATTGCGCAGTTTAAATACTAAATCTATATACTCTTCATCATAAATAGACCCTAAAAGCTTGTTATTTTTGTCTCGCTTTTATTTAATAATCTCAACCCCTAATAAATTCCCTACAAATCAAAGCACTTATAAACCTCATTAAAGGGTTTTAGGGATTTTATTGAGTTCTGGATAATTTGAGACGTGACATAAATAGCGTATGCCGATTTAAGCAGCATTTTCTTGGATGAGAAGACATCTTTTATAAATTTCATGATTGTTTGATTAAATGCTGGCATTTAATATCCCACTAAAACATGAAAATAAAATATGCTTACATGAATATTTCAGGTAATTATACCAATCCAACTTGGTATAGATACTCCTTTCAAGAGTTCTAATATTAATGTTCTTGAGACTTTGTTGGTTGTTCTAGTGATTGTAATTCATGTCCATACTAAATAGTATTTATGTTCATATATTAAATATAATTATGTCTTAATAAATTAAATACAAGTTTAATAAGCTTTTTTGGGTAATGGCCCCCTGGGTGGCCGCTATATACATTTCTCTTTTTAAAACATCAAAGTAACTTACAAAAACTCATTTATTAGCTCTTAAATGACCTTTCCAAAAATTCTAAAGCAACCCTGATCATAGTGTCACTTCATATTGGCATCATAAAATGCATTAAATTTTGAAAAAAATAAATACTAATTTTATTTCTTTTTTTACGTTTATTTAATTGCAATTTCATTTATTTAATTACTCACATAATTATTAGCTTTAAAATACATCAAAAACTTTTTATAAATGTAACTTGATAATTCAATTTTAATTAATCATTGAATTTACACATATTTTAAAGCTAATAATTATGTGAGTAATTAAATAAATGAAATTGCAATTAAATAAACGTAAAAAAAGAAATAAAATTAGTATTTATTTTTTCAAAATTTAATGCATTTTATGATGCCAATATGAAGTGACACTATGATCAGGGTTGCTTTAGAATTTTTGGAAAGGTCATTTAAGAGCTAATAAATAAGTTCTAGTAAGTCACTTTAATGTTTTAAAAAGAGAAATGAATTTAGCGTCCCCAAGGGCGGGTTTATGCTAGACTTAAAAAAGATTTAAATTAACAAATTTAAATGGCTTAAATAAATTATGTGCTAATTACTTATTTTCCTTTAAACTAATTGTAAGCCCATATAGACATTTGTTTATGTTTAAAGAAAACCCAATTAAATAATATTTATGTGTTTACAAAACAAATAGATTTATATTAAATAATAAATTTATCTCATTCTGCGCTGATTTTTATTTAGCGCATACTGCGCTAAATATTGACATTATTTATATCTATTACTATCTAATTTTTTATTTCCTAAATTTCTAATACTAAAATAAATATTACTAAACACATAAATATTATAAATATACAGACATAAATTATTTATGTTCAAGTTTTAATTTAATTATAGAATAATATCAACCATAATTTACTATATATTAATTTTAAAATACGAGTGATTAATACATAAATTTTAAGCATATTAAATTTGAGAAGAGATTCATTTTCTTTATTATCAAACTCGGATGAGGATAGTCTTATTCAAAATTCCAAAGACATAAATATTAAACAACCCAATGTTGCAAGCACTTAAATTTTTAATTTCTCAACAAATAAATAAGCTAATAAGGGAGATGTGTAAGCGAGAAGGTCAAATCGAGCAATCAAGAGAATTAGAATACCCAAGAAGCTATTAACGTGCAGCTTATACAAATAAATCTATACTCCTTCTGAATTTAAGAGGTGCATGTACCTTCACAATATAGACAATGGTAAAATTATGTAGTTAAAATATTGGGGGCAAGTGCTGATGCCTCATTTGTGATAGTAATTTACCGACATAAATAATTAAGTCAAAAAATAAGCTTCTTCATCACCTTGGCACTTATGACTCTGAAGTCATACTAAGCATGGGCTTTTCAAAAATTTTAAAGTTTTTAGTTAATATTTTTAGATTTTAACCGAAATAGCGAGAGTATCGAATTAACTCAACGATAGCAACAAGTCTGAAGGTGAAGATGTCACTTTCTTATAGTCAACACCTAAACATTATAAGGTAACAAGTAGCTAAAAGGTAAATTCTTCAATCTTTGGAGACCAGCATATTGATTATTAACACAAAAATTTCCAGCTCTCTTTACATAAGTTTCAATCAAGCAAGCCTTACCCCACAAGATAAAATGTCTTGCCTGCACCCATATATAAAGCATGAGGTCAATATGATTTATAATATATTGCTAGGATAAGATGTAATTAAATTCACTTTTGATGAATTTCAGTCGATTTAAGGGCCATAAAAACTTTTAGCTTATGTAGACTAAGTAAAAGATAAAAGTATTGTTAAGAAATTTTGGAATGATTTCAAAATTATGGCTCATTTACACAATTTAAAAATGAGCAAACTTTAGGAAGGTTATCAAGCGATTTATTGAGGTGAAGAAGGAGTTCATTTAAAACAAAGAAAATTTAAGTATTCATTGGCTACGGAGCTTAAATATGCATTGAATAAAAGCTCAATAGTAAAGTCTATCAAAGGCTTAATAAATACAATTGAAGAGCTTCACTCACAAAGAATCGTCCACCGATATTTAATTCCAAAGAATGTGTGAATACTCAGTGATGATACAAACTAGTAAATCCTCATAGATGATAGGTATTCCTCTTTTATTTGATAAAGATGTTTCGTTCCCTAGTTGAAGGTGACTATTTACTAGCATCCTTTTGATCTATATAGAAATTGACTCTGGTGATGTGAGACAGGACATATTTCGATAATTTTCATCATAGTTGAGGCTTTACTTGGACCTAAATTTTTTGAGTTGCAAAAGAAAAGTTAGGAAATTCTAGAGCTTGCAACTTATGCAAGGAGAGACCACATATTTGAAAGACATGAAACCTAAGTTCTAAATTATTTATCTTAAGACTATAGCAATTTACCTAACTTAAAAAGTTGAAAAGATAGCTAGAGGAACATTTTATTTAATTAAATAAATATTACATTAATGCAAATTACAAATTTTACTTCAATTTTAATAAATCATTTTGTTGAAAGATTTTTAGTTAAATACACAAAAAGATGAGAAAATATTATAAAATTTTAGGAAGTTCGCGAAAAAAATAATTTTAAGCTCATATTAAGAAGAAAGCATTACAAACAGATGGGACAATAATAATTCTTTGCCTCTAAAAATATACATTATTCATAAATATTAAAGCCTGCTTCGTTCAAATAGAATGATTTTATAAAATATAAATAAATAAAAATTAATTATAGTAGTAATAATGATCAGTATGTTTTTTACAAATATAAGTTGTAAGGATGCTCTTTATACTTAGACATTTTTTGTTATTACCATATTATCTACAATTATCAATTAGTGATTGTTTTTTGTATTTTTAATATTTCTTATTATTTTGTATTTAGCAATATTTAGGCAAAATATAAAATTTTATAAGTTTAATGTTATTTATATATTCATAGATATATGAATATATGTATAATATTAAACTCAAATTAAGCAATATTTTACCAATAAACATTTAAGTTATGCTGCATTATAATTTATATTTGATACTATGAATTATTCCAATACCGAGATAATTCATTATTGTAAAGGTATTTAAATACCATAAAGAAATATACTTCAAGACTTTGATAATAACAATAGCATTCATTTAAGTGATTTATATAAATAAATTAATTATAACTTTAGATAATAATTTTAATTGTATATATGAAATTTTATTCAAAAGTTAAATGAGAATAAAAAGAAGGAAGCATAATTTTAGAAAGTAGAAACCTTTAATATTGAGTTTCCATAAGTAACAAAATAAAATTGATTTTTCAAAATGTCTTATACTTGTAAGTTAATGGTAATTTCTTATCTTCTTAATAATCAATTTAAAATATATTTAAAAGAGGATGATGTCTATTTCATGATCAAATTGATTAGCAAAAATCGAATTTAAATTGTTGAGTTCCTAGATAATTTTAATAAAATTACAAATTACTATAATTTTTATTAGAAATTTTTACATAGTTATGCAAAAAAATAAATAAAATCCATAAATATTATACTTTGAGATATGCTTATAACTTATTAAAAAATAAATAAGTACTAGAATAAATTAATTTATTATTTGAAGAGGATTAATTGATTTCGAGATATATTTGGTGTTTATTTTGACCTCATAATGCTTCAGTTTAATTTAACTTTTTCGATGATCCAGTTATTTTTATATGGTCAGTGCACATTACTTAACTTGAAGTTGTAAATAGATACTTTTAACTTTAACAAATCATGTTTTATAGATGTATAATATTCTTTTCTTGAATAGATTGAGAAAAACTATAATAAATGTATGGGTATTTAATACAATTTATGGATGAATATTAATCAAAAATATTAATCATAATTTAAAATAAGGAATATTTAATATTTAAATAGATATAAGACAAATAAACTCTTCGCAATGAAAAGCATTACAAATCCATCTTACAAGAAGTGAATCTTATAGAATGTATTGTTGTTTCACTATGGAACCATATATCCAGTAATGCATTCTAAACTGATTCTTACTCTCATTAATATTACCAAGGCTTTAAATGTTTCACTGAGATTTGTTCAAACTGCATGCAAGCTGAAGAGATAGGGGTTAAACGATATATTTAGTTCCTAATAAAGTAAAAAATACAAAAAAATACCAAAAAACACAATCAATTAAAGAATTTCTTATTGCATAAGAAACTTTAAACGCAAAAAAAAAAATTTCTCTCGATTCCAGAGCTAAACTTTTCAAAGACTCTACCCTACCTAATGTATTACGCTTTCTCAACTTTAATACATTTACAAGCAAAACAAAGTCATGAGATACACTTAAAAATTTAATAAAAACAAGTAGTAATACATAAAATAAATCATAATTGAAAGGTTCTCTTAGCTTTAAGAATGATAGATCAAAGCAAGAAAATAATATATGTAGATGAAGTCAATTTTAAACCATACATCGTTTCGCAGCGTTCATGGGTAAGAAAGGACAAGAACTAAATAGTTCACAAGGAGGGACTCAGACATAAGACATTTGTATAAATAGTGGCTGTAAACAGGGAAGTTGGACTTGAGGATTACTACACAAAGCTCTAGTAAATCAACCTGGACGACGCAAAAAACTACCTTCAGCTTTAAAATAAAAACGATGGTTTTTTCATATTTTGGGACAACTTGAGGAGTTACCATAGCAAAATAGTTTAAAAAATAACTTCAAGATAGCAAATAAAAGATGCTTGTTCAACTTCTAATACTCCTCGGAATTTTAATGCATTTATAGGAGATGTTTTCTTTTATTAAGAAAGCGTACAGGAAGGAGTTTATTGCGCATAATTTCAAGGTGAGAGAACCTCAACACTCTAAAATCATAAAAAACTCTATTGAAAGTGTTCAAATAGTCATGTTCAGAAAGATGATTAAAAGATATATTATAAAGAAGAAAGATTATTTAAGCACTAAAGCAATTAATAAATTATCAAATGAGAATAACAAAAGTATAAATTGCAATCATTTGCCAAATTAATTTTGCGGACTTCAACTATCAGGAGACTCTTGAGCCAGGGTTGCGTCTTTTGATTAGGCGGTGACTTATCTTTTAATCTCTTAAAGCTTGTCAAAATTCGTAACTTTAAGTTATTTATTACAATAGTTTCCTATAAAAATTTTGCAAATATTTCCAAGTGATTTTTAAACCAGAAGATAATTAAATATTCACCATTACTTTAAATACTAATTCATTTTATTTGATTTTTAATATTCTATACTACTATTACTGAGAACATTTCTTTTTATCAAAAGCAAGATATTAATAGAATTCCGGCTAATAAATCTTCACTTTATAGATAATTCAATTAAATTTCAACCTATAATATTCATTATTTTCCTACTAAAATAATAAAAAAAGATATTTTTGAATTCATGCCAAATGGTAGAATTAAATATATATAATATTTTTATAAAAGATTATTTGAACTGTTTTTTTTATAATAAAATATAGTTAATTTTCAAACTATATCTATTACTTATTAATAATTAGATATAATCTTATATTAAATATTATTGAGCTTTAAACTTAAGTTATCACTCAAAAAACGTTATTATAGTTTTAAATAAATAAATTTAAATAAACTAATAAACAAAAATTGTATTAAAATTAACTAAATATATAAATGACTAAATTATAATTCAAAATTAAAACTTTTAAAAAAAAAGGAGACTCATTTAAACAGAGGGAACAAGATGGTAGATAACAAGAACGAACTAACCGAGAGGAGGAAGTTGAAAGTATTCTTGGATGAAAACGAAAAGGCATAACCAAAAGCTTAGAAATTAATATAAGACTAATTTGAATATTCAAAGAAAGGATTGGCAAATCAACTCCAAGCAAACCAGAATGTCTAAGGAAATAACAATTATAAAAACTTATTTAAATTCACAGTCACAGCAGACAACAACCGTCAACTTTTTTTTTTAACCACAAAGGGAAGTTGAGGGATGAGTAAGAAAGAACGAAAAATTTGCTGATATTTAAAGAAGCAAGAGGAGAACAAACATCATAAACAGCAAGAGACAAATTTCTGCTGATCAAGATTCGTTTGTAAAATGTTAGGGGACTAATCTCTAAATTAAAATAAGATCAATTGATGAGAGAATTAGAATTCAGACAACCTGACTTCTTTGGACTTGTCTAGACAAGAATATAGAGAATAATAGGCATTAATAGCAAAGATATTACACAAACACAATTAGCAAGGAGAAGAGGAGTATTAACACTAAATAGCGGGAAATACGTGATGAAGACAGTCAAGACCCTAAGGCAAATCCTAGCTTGGAACATTCTAAATGTGGGGGAATTCCCGCTACTTATTATCAAGATTCACATTAAATCTTACTGTAAAGAAGAAGTCGAGGGACTCTAAAACAGAGTTATGATAAGATTCATTAAATAGAAATGCAAATAATAAAAAATTTTTGTTTCAGGGAATTAACTAGACTAAACATTTAAAACGAGGAAAAAATAGAATGAGAGTTAGAATAGCTTAATCTAACTGACCACAAATTTATTCTTGTAAGGTTAAAGATTAAATGCTAGGATGAAGATCTAAGACTGACTGACAGACAGAGAGAAAACTTAGAAAATAACGGATGAAATTAAATAATGATAGAAAACATTCTTTGAAGAGGGAAAGAATATGTCATTAGAAGATCTAGACTTACCAATAAGAAGATGTTTTGAGGAGAAACTAGAAAAGCAAGTTAGAGCTTAAAATGGGTAAAAAAAGCCACCATTATGGGTAATAAGATATAGAGGCAACAGTGGAGCGAAGCTATTAGAGACATGGAGCACTACTTGGAAAGCAATGACTTGAGAAGATTTTCTTACTTTGTAAAAAGACTTACTAACAAAGAATAAAAAATAAGCAGAACCATAAAAGGTTTAAACATAAACTGAAAAAGAACAAAATCGGGAAAATAGACCTTAAAAAAAATCTGTGAATTCTATAGTAAACTTTATAAAGATGACAGAAGATAACATAAATCTTAAAGTTCACAAATTTACAATCATGAGAAATGAAGAAAACAAAGGGAAATTATGGGAAGTATAAGAAATTAAAAGTGGCATCTTGGAATAAAATTTCAATAAAGTGATCGGAAAAGATGATTTGATGGAAAGAATCTATCAAAATCAGAAGTGCTCAGAAACACTACGAGTTAGAGAATAGCTGACTGAATGAGAGCAGAGAAATTTCATCAATACATAAAGGAAGGAAGACTGATACTACTAAGCAAGAACTAAGGAGAGCAGTACCCCGAGATCGGGAACACAAGACTAATAGTAGTAAACTCCTATATAAATAAGATCATAGAATAGGTGATTGCAAATAGGACTAATGATGAAAAAAAAAACTATCAAAATGGGTTCAAAAAAAATTAGAGCCCTAAAATTAATCTAATTAACCTGCTAGAACACATGAAAGAGTCTAGGAGAATAATAAGAGAAATAGAAACTTATGTCTTTATAGATTTGTAAAAAGCATATGACTCGGTATGGAAAGACAAGCTAATGAGCATCTTATAACTAGAATTTAAACAGGGAATGAAATTGTATAGTCAAATTAATTGAAGAATTATTCAAAAACAATAAAATCACGAATGAAGAAGAGATCGAGTCGAAGAAAGTAGTGGCATAAAGTAGCAGTCTACCCCCAATCACTCTATTATTTTTCAGATAAATTTTGAATTATAATAATTTCTGGGATGAATCACCAACATTTATAAAGTTTGTGGTACATTAATTAAATATATAAGATGTTAAACAATTAATAAGCTTTAGTTAATTAATCATAACTTACTATGGCTATGGGGAAGCATCCTCCCCCCCCTAATGTATACTTTTTATTTTGTAGTCTGATAGAGTTTTTAACGCTGAGTAATAGTAGCTGATGAACATGGTCTACGCGAGCAATAGTTTTTGAGCTATGACCACTTATAAGTCAAAAAATCATATATAAAATCATAATAAAATTGACAAAAATTTTCAATTTTTCTTCAAATTTTTAATTTTTATAAAACTATCGATTTAAGTGAAAATAAGAAATTTAACAAAATATATAAATCTTATTTAATTATTATTAACAAAATTAAAAAATAAAAATTATTCTCTCTTAAATAAATAATGCAAAAACAATGAGTTTAAATTTATTGTTAAGATAGAATTTTTGAAAAATAAGTAAAAATTAATATGAAATATAGAGCTAGGATTTAAATATACAAAAAGCATTTAAGATAAACACGTATTTTCAAATATAGGCCAAAACACAGAGATTTGGCATCGATGGATATCCGAAAGTATTTACGCAGAAATATACACGATATTCTGAGTTTACCGCACAGCTGTGCGTAATCACAAATCCGCACAGGTCCGCACAGGATCGGCAAAACTAACCCTCCGCAAACTTTTTTCAGCCGACTTTCAAATTCTTAATTCAAAAAGGGAGGTAGGCTTTATTGGCCTTAAATGCATTAAATCTTAATTATCTTAATTATCTTAATTATTATATATTAAACTAAGATAAGTTTAATTATAAATTTATTAATTATTAATCTAATTAAATTTCTCTATAGAGATTTCCTTTTAAAGAGATCCATTTTTAATTTATATTAATTTAATATTATTAAAGCCTTATAATAATTAAGATAATTAAGATAATTAAGATTTAATGCATTTAAGGCCAATAAAGCCTACCTCCCTTTTTGAATTAAGAATTTGAAAGTCTGCTGAAAAAAGTTTGCGGAGGGTTAGTTTTGCCGATCCTGTGCGGACCTGTGCGGATTTGTGATTACGCACAGCTGTGCGGTAAACTCAGAATATCGTGTATATTTCTGGTAAATACTTTCGGATATCCATCGATGCCAAATCTCTGTGTTTTGGCCTATATTTGAAAATACGTGTTTATCTTAAATGCTTTTTGTATATTTAAATCCTAGCTCTATATTTCATATTAATTTTTACTTATTTTTCAAAAATTCTATCTTAACAATAAATTTAAACTCATTGTTTTTGCATTATTTATTTAAGAGAGAATAATTTTTATTTTTTAATTTTGTTAATAATAATTAAATAAGATTTATATATTTTGTTAAATTTCTTATTTTCACTTAAATCGATAGTTTTATAAAAATTAAAAATTTGAAGAAAAATTGAAAATTTTTGTCAATTTTATTATGATTTTATATATGATTTTTTGACTTATAAGTGGTCATAGCTCAAAAACTATTGCTCGCGTAGACCATGTTCATCAGCTACTATTACTCAGCGTTAAAAACTCTATCAGACTACAAAATAAAAAGTATACATTAGGGGGGGGAGGATGCTTCCCCATAGCCCTTACTATTTATTAAA
This sequence comes from Oxytricha trifallax, assembly GCA_000711775.1. NCBI lineage: Eukaryota > Ciliophora > Spirotrichea > Sporadotrichida > Oxytrichidae > Oxytricha > Oxytricha trifallax. Next base: position 56,410 of record ARYC01000357.1, on the reverse strand, counting down.
AAAATCATTCATTTATTTTAAAATATCCTTAAGACTATTTTTAATATAAAATTATGCAAGAAATAGCCAATAGTCAATAGCGCTTACATAATTATTAAGGCATGTCATTTTATATACATTTATAATTCTAATTAGAACTATTAATTATCACAATGTTATTAAACAACGTTTTAAGCACCTTATAAAATAGTGGGTGATAAAAATTTATGATTTTAGTTCATGATTCTTATCACTCCAAATATACTTACTGATAATTCTATTTAGAATTAATTGAATTTTAATAAAAATCTTGAGTTTCCCTAATTTACTAAAAAATTAATATTTATAATACTCATTATATGTTAACTACTTACTTTACGCTAATTTTGCTTAATCTCTCATGAATTATGATAAAATATGCATATAAAAATATATATTTACTTTTACTTTTAAAGGGCTATATTAAGTAATTATAAAATTTTTCTAAAGTTTTGTTAATTTTAAATTTTCCAAAGTATTATATAAAATGGGCTTAATATCATTGTACAAAGATTTAAATGAATTCTGGCTATAAAATTTTAAGCAAAAGACTAAAAGAATGAATGCTGTTTAACATATACTTGCAAGACACAATATACGCATAAAAGGAATTAATATTGTTAATTAAACAGGGGAAGCTACTAGAATTTGCTGATTATCTAGTCATAAATGTAAAAAAAAATCAAGAATAACTAAAAAAAGTGATAGAGAATTTCAGGGAAATAGAACAATTTCACAACTTAAAGGTCTATATGAAAATAACTAAATTTATGAGAGATGCTAAAGGAATAACGAAGGTAGATGGATGGAATATGTAAAAGTTTAAATCTATGGATAAAGTAACCACAATTTGAAATGCAGTACTAAAATTGAAAATGAAGTCCCAAAATAGTTTGAAAGGTCAAAATGAACTTTGGTAGCCTCAAAACAGTTTCAAACTTAATACATAGGGTTAAATATTTGCTTAGATAATAAATCCTTCGTTAAAAGAAATTAGGAAGGATTTAAAGAAACAACTTTATTTTACTAAAACTTTACAAAATCAAACAATTATCCAACCTGCGATACTTTAATGGTGTCTCAAATTAGATCACTTGTCATCTATAAATTCAAACCACTTGTATCCTCAGGAAACTTAATGAAAGAAGAAATCGATAAAATAGAGAACCAACTGAAAATAATAGCATTCAAAACCTCCTATGACATCATAAAAAAAGTCTTGAGTAACATTTCACAGCTCAAAGAAAGTGGGATAAGTTAAAAAATCAGCCAATTACTTTAGAAGAACTTGAAATTAGCGAAGCCAACATTAGAAAAGTACTTTAAGAAACAATAGCCAAAATTACAGATAATATAAAAGGAACCTATAAAAAGTAAGAAAATTTTCTTGACAAAGAATTTCATGGACACAATGATGGCAATTAGTTAAGGTAGAGCATAATTTAACTACGGTATGAGTCACTATTGCAATGGCCATTAAACATTCTTAAACAAAAAAATCATACGAGAAGCTGCTATTTGATGAATGAAACAGGAAATCCAACTAGGATAGAAAAAATTTTAAGCAAGCTTAGATTGGTAAACTAAGATAATAAAACTCAAGTTGAGGTCATCGAAAATCTGTTGTGACTGAACGATAGGATCAGAGGACAAGAGAGAAATGGATACTTTTAAATGATCAAAAGGTTGTTAAGAGTGGCATAAGTGAAGAAGCAAACGGAGATATAGACAGAGGATAACATAGAGTAATTTCTAACAACGTGTATTTTCAAAAGTGAGAATAAAATAGAATGAGGTATATATTGAGAGAAGATGAGAGATTTACAATTAAAATTCAAAATTTAAATTTTAAAAATAAAAAATCCGATAATTAAAATATTAAAAAAATCTAATAATAAGATGGAAGAAGATCAAGAGAATATAAATCATCATCATATATATATATATATATTAATATATAAACAAAGATAGATCAGTAGTGTGAGGGATTACAGAAATGACAACGATAGAAAGTAACCATAGTGTAGGTAAAAAGTGAAGGAAGTTAGGTATGACCATAGAGATGGGAGTAAAGACAATAAAGCACTTGGAGTTAGGAAAACAAAGGCCACAAGGTCCCATTGAACAAACAATTGGATTCCAAAGTAGACTTAAGAACGTAAAGTAGAATCCAAGCAAGAAAATAAACGAGACATAACCTTAAAGGACCACTTTTAACAAGCACGAAGATGGCACTGCTTGTGTTCATGTTGATTAGATGAAGCTCAATAACTTAATAGACCTTTTTAAGTTCACATGCTAAGGTTTTGATAAAATCATACAGGCGAAGTAGGGATGGTACCCACAAATCATAAGAATGGTAATGATGGTATGTTGCCTGAGCAACAGACAGAGGTAAAATAGAGAAAGCTCTTGTTAGAAGAATCCAAGACAGAGGGAGGCTATAAGAAAAGGGATGAGAAAATGGGATTTGTAGTGTGAAAATAGCAGAACTATTAGAGAGATATCAATGAGAACTTGCAACAAGAGAAAATGATAACTGGTAGTCACATTCGAGGAAACGTTGGAGGTATGTGTAAGATAGATAGAGGAACCACAATTCTGCAAATAGAGGAGTTCTTCCACAAATATTCATGGTCGACAAAGGAATAACCTAGAAAGAGAAATGTGTTGCAACGACGAAATAGAAAATAGTAGATTCTGGAGAGAATCTCAAGAGGGTACGCAATCATCCCAGCAAGTTGTATGAGCATCTTGAAAATTTGCAGGAATTGGGTGGTGCGAAGAATCGAAAAAGCCTCAATCCAAATGGAGGTTTACGATACTATAATGAAAGTAGGAAGTCTTGCCTTAATCAAAAATACTTGAACTAAAGAAGCCAGATGGTAACAGAGATCATGTGGAAATAGTATTGTACAGATAAGATTGTATGCAAACCTGAGATCAATAAAACTTTAAACCCAGAAGTCTGCGGAGTATGGCAATTCTGATTATGAACCATCTCGCTTGGAACTAAAAGTGGAGCCTATATTCTAAATATTTTCGGCCGATTAAATATGATGCATAGATCCTATAAAATGTTTAATCTGTAGGTCGGCTACTTGAACATGATGATTGGGAAAATCAGTCATACTAATTTAGGAAAAGAACTGCATATTACAAATAAGAGAAACGAAGTACCATGGCAAGAAGAAGAGAGCCGATCGTAGCTAACAAACTTTAACACTCAAGTGGACAATTGGGATGAGCTAGTTCTACATAATGTAACCAAAAAGTAAAAATCTAATAACTATATGGATGGCTTAAGCCCCAGTATTAATTTCAAATTAGCTAATAAAAATAATAACGCAACCAAACCTCAAATCGAATTATTTTTATCATGGGGTGCAAGATGGTAACTTTAGTGAAATAGAAGAAAATATAGCTGAAGTTGAAAATTATCTTTTCATCCAGAAAAAGAATAGCAATAAAAGAGTTGGAAATAAAACTTAGTGGAAAACAAACAAAGATTCGTCAGGAATCCTATTACCAACAAACAAACCAATATTACAATAGATGAGACGACCAGTACAAGTGATGCAGGAGAACAAAAGAAAACCTTGAATTAAGAAGAATGACAAGGCGGTAAGCAATAATGATAAATGATTGTAAGGAATTACATTTTCGCAATTTTTGTTTCACGAATGTATTTGAGAATTTTTAAATTACCTTAAGTTATTATCTATCTATGTCAATTATAAATTGTATTAATTGTTATTAATTTATAAAGTTTAATTTTACAATTAATTTAAATATTAATAAATTTTTATTATAATTATTCAATTATCGTTACTTTTGTAATGACGCATGGCGTGCTTTTTAATCATACTTTTTTTTTATTTTATAATTAAATCAATATAAATAATCTAAGGTTCAAGAATGTTATTTTTATTATAAATTAAAGTTTTATTATTTTTGAGCATCAGCACTTCCTAAAATGAGGTGATGGTAGGTGAGAAAAAAAATAAATATATTGCTAATTAATCTAATTTATAATTTTAATTTAATATAAGAGAAACATGAACCTATCAAAGAATTACAAAATCATACACTCAATAAGAGAAATGATACAAATGGTAAGAGTTTTGCTAAGTCATTTAAGATTATTTTAATTTTAAAAATTAATTATTATAGCTGTATTTGTAAATCTTTTGACTTAAATATGCAAGAGTATTTTAAAATTAGTTAAATTAGATAATATTTAATCATTAAAGCATTAAACTAAGTCATTTAGGCATGGAAAGTGCCTCAATCTCAGAATGAAAATGTCCAACTTAGCTAACGTCAGAATGTTTTAAGGAAGATTCAGCTCAAAATATAACTAATAATTAAATTAAAATAGAGGGTTACTGCCTCCCATAATATAAAGCGACTACATTGAGATTCCTTAAAGATTTCCTTCAAAGGTCAATTTATTTTATAAAATAAAAAGATATTAACAAAATAAATTTGCCTCATTACCCTAGGCTTAAGGTTTAATATTTATTGAGAGAAGTGATATATGATCTTAATATGATTCGACACTTGAATTATCACGTAGACCAGTTATAGATACCTGAAATAGAATTTTTCATTTGCTTAGTGGCACCCTAAATCTTGATTACATTGGAGGTTTTGTCTAAGTCAAAATAAAATCAGGAATCAAAATGAGATTGAATAGACTTAAAAACAAGCTATAGTCATTAGAGTTGACTTATTCAGTGAAATTTAAATCAGAGCCATTCTTCTCAAGCAAGAACAAATTGTTTTTTAAATAGATTATAATAGAGTAGTGTGGCAAAGGTACTGGCTTGCTAAAAGTGCAAGCCAAAGGTAAATGATAGAAAATAAAAAATTAAAATTAAAATTTGTAGCAATTATATCGAAAGTCTGAAAATTATAACATGGAATAGGTTAATGAATCTCAAAATGAAGAGATAAAATAAAATAAGAGTAAAAAGCTATAATATTTGATAGTTTTAAATATATTAAATTAATTAAAAAAGTTCAATTAATTCTAATTACGTATTATCAAGCAAAAAAGTCTTTTATTTTTATTTACAGCGTCTATCTACAATTTTTCTGATAAAGTCTCTGTAAATTAAATATATAGAGTCAAGAATTATATAACGATATTTTTTAATTAGAAAACTAAGAGTCTAAAGCTTGTACTTTTTTATTGTAAATCTTTTAATTTAAGCAAAGACTTCCTCTATGCAATGGAATTATGGTCAGTAGGGCGCGTTAAATAAATTTACCAACCTTAATTATTTATTTATTTCAAGACAAACTTCAATCTATGAACCCAAGATTGTCCATAAATAGTATTAATTTTTGAATATTGTTATGACCTTGATTTGAGATATGCATTCTTAAAAATTATGTATATTTATTGATTTATCTGAAAGAAATTTTTCATCGATACCACTTCTTAATAGCTTCTACAAATGCAACTGTTTGTAATTTAATTTCTTATTATTAAAATTCAATATTTTGATATTTATTAGCCCAAGCTTTATTTTGAGAGAACATGGTTAGAATGTTGTCTTGTCAATGTAAACAATCTAAATTTTTATGGTACTATATTTTTCTAATTATTAAAACTGTTTTATTCTCTCCATTTTAATTTATTCTTATTTATGCTATGCTAAGTGATGAACCTTTTTAATTTATCAATAATTTATTCCAAATGATCAATATATTCTTAACAATTTACTATGGTTTACTTTTATTTGTGGAAATTATAGATTAAACAGTTATCATCTAAGTAGAATGATTTTATCTTGAAACTTTTAAATTTAAGATTTTAATGTAAGAAATTATATCTATTTGTCACTTGAGTTTAAGATTATTGAGAATCTGGGTATAGCAAAGAATTATCAATTTTTCAGTTTAGAAAGGCATATCTTTCTAATAACATGACTCTTTATTTAAAAGATATTATATTTTTATCAATAAGAGAAGGAGATGAGGCTTCAAGGTATTGAATCTTAATTATAAGACTTTTTCAAGAATGGAAAATCTAAAATGCTCGAGGGCACTTGAAAAAGTATCAACTCTAGCGTACCGTTATTTGAATGATTTATATTCATAGGTTATCATGGTGCTGAAAGATGTCGTACCACGTTCCAAATATGATTTGTAAAATTGGAGGACTTTTTATAAATATAATATTTTTGGCAAATAATAATGACTCGCTGCCAAGACCCAATGCTCAACAGTTTCTATTATGTTGTAAAGGAAAAAAACTTAATTTATTTTTTGTAAACTTTATTCAATTGGTTCATGTCCCTTAATGGTTAAATTAGATTCTAAAAATCTAAGCCAAATAGTTGATAATTATGAACAATACGATTTTATGTTATATGTGAGTGTCAAGATTGTTAGGATTAGGAGTAGTATGTTGATAATTTAAAGATATATAAAAATTGATTATTTTAAAGGTTTGACAACAAACTGAGCCCCTTAATATTTGTAATTAAATAACTACTATATATTCTAATTTAGCTATTTTTGAATATTCATAAAATTTAATTCAATTTTTACTTGCTGAATTCACTACAAATTTGTTGCTTCTTTTAGCTTAATGACAAAGTCCGCATTTTTAAATTGCTAAATTTACGACTTTATTACCTTCTATAAATATTATAGTTGAAAGATGTTTATAGAATCTGTTTTCTTTTTAATTACTTTTCTTTTATTTCTTTTTCATTATTTGGTGTTTAAATAAATGTTAACTTATTATACTTTTCCTTTTAACTTTTTACTTTATTTAAAAAAATGGACCTGCTCTAAATATTTTGTTTCATGCTCCTTTATAGTGTAGTATCTAATTTCATGCTATTAAATATTATAAAACAATTAATACTTTTCATAAATCTTTAATGATCATATTTATGCTTTCTTAACTATCATTTTATAAGACTCTCATGATAGTTAAATTCAACATGCATATAACTAATCCTAAGACCCCTTAATAGACTGAATTGAAATAAATTAAAAAAATATGAGTAATGTAAATGATTTGTAAATATATAGATATATAAAAAAATTTTGACAGTTTTTCTTTTTATCTCAGCATTTTTTCCTCCTATTTAATTCCCTTGCTGAAAAGGTCATATAGTCAATATCCTTTTGTTATTCTGTCGTATTTTAGTCTAGTTTAGTTCAGCTCTGATCATATGCATCATCTTCTATTAAAATGCAATGCTAATTGTTAATATTGGAACTTAAATTAATATTGAATTATTATACTTAGTCTTTTGATCAGACATTCATTTTAAATTATTAGTACAATTGATTAAAATATAAATTCAATTCATTTTCTTAAAGGATTTTATGTTTGAAAACATATTTAATGATCTTTTTCCTAATGAAATCCCATTTTATGTTACAGTTAGATCTTCTTAAATCAGAATTAGCATTTTCTTATTATTTGCATTATGATTTTTACAATGCTATTGTCTGCTTTATTTACTATTAGTTTTAAAGTATATATTATTTTATTTCTTATATGTTTTGGCAATTCTCCTTCGTTGAAGGCTTTTCGATATTGATACTTACTTCTGGAATTCTTAATTTTTTCTCAATTGTTCAATTAAATCAATGCAGCTGCTCTCCATTCGTAACTTCCTTAGAGTATTTAGCTCTCTTCATTCTTTTTTTACTTTACTAATGATGAATTACTTCTCAACTGTTCACTCAATTTAGATTGATTAATTCCATATAAAGTGTAAGATTCGCCTTAATCATCCTTGCATTATAGTATCTGTTTTACTTTTATGATGTATTGAAGAATTATTTGTAGGTTCATCCAATGTTTTATAAAATATAATCTTATTCAGTAACTTTAGTAAGTTTTTTCCATTAAATCAGTTGTTTTAATGCTTGATTGAAATCACATTCCCCAATATAATTATTTAAATTATAAATTTTTTAATTTTACAATTTAAAAATATTAATGAAAACTAAAAATATTATCAATTCATTAAATTATAAGCGAAGGAAGAGTAGAGACTAGGAGATTAGATAAATATATAGTTGAATCTTAAAACGGATTGTTAAAAGACTCTTAAACAGAAGGAAGGAAACAAACAAAGTGGATATTATAATGATTAATTAGTAAAAGCAAATAATATAATATTTAAAGTAGTTTCTACTTATGTATTGTTTCATGACATAAATATCTTCTATCTACAGTATCTAGATCTATCAAAATAAAATACAAAATTCCTTGTCACTACTTCTTAGAACATAATTTTGACGATATTTAATATTAGTTCCTACCTTTGTGTTGATCCTTAGATCACTTTTAGAAGCAATCTTAAATTTGATTTTTAAATAAGATTTGTTTTTGATTCTTTTAAATGATTATTTATAAAAATATTCCAACATTATTTCCTCACGTTAAATATCCTTTTGATTTCTACTTTATATTATATATTTGAAAATATTTGCCAAATATTATATTATTTTATAAATCATATGTTATTTTATGGCTTGTTGATATTTAGATGGCTTGTTTTCCAAATAATGGTCCTAATCATTTTTCATTAAATCCAACTTACCAATTCTCAAATAGACAAGTTTAAATTGCCACTCAATATTAACTTTAGTGAGCTCAACTTTTTCTGAGTGATATTATCATAGTTATTAGATTAATCTGAGATTTTTTCATTTCTCATTTGAGTAAATTGGCCATATGCTATTATTATATGAATTTTAATTCTTCTACAATAAAAGGAATTGTATCATTACTTTATTGACTTTATTTAAAAATATATATTGTATTGTTCAGTATGTGTGCTCCACTATTTCTTACTAAATGAATCATGCTAAGTTTTTGTTATTTTCACTAATTATTCTTTTTCAGCTCATTGCTACTAGGCATATAAATCTTTTTCTGAATGCCCATCATCAGTTAGACTTATTATAATTTATGCTTCTAAGATTTTAAATGCTATATTTCTTTGTTCTTATTATTCAAAATATTCCATCAATGTTCTTTAAGCATTCTTTTGCTTTCTTAACGAGCACTGCTTGCATTGTATATTAAAAATAAATATCAATATATAAATATAAATTTAATTTTTCTGAATTAATGTTAAATATTTCTTTAAAACTCCTTACAAAAAGCAATGATTTCCTTTACTTTTTAAAAGTTTGAGTAAAAAAACTTCCTTTTTAATCAACAAGAATTATTTTAATTTTATGAAACAATTGAGTTTATGTAAAAAATAAAGTGTCAGCTTTGTAATTAAAAAAAAATAAGCAATTTTATTTTAATTTTTAAATTCAAACCTCAAGAGAATAATTTAAAACAAGTATCGAGGGATGCTTTTCAAATAAATTAAAATTAAATTAATAGAAATAATGTACATTTCCTGTTTTTAGTATTAAATGCTTAATAAGAAAATTAGAATCTTGATGACAATCACATAAGAAAATTATAAAGTTGAACCCCATTAACTTAAGAATTAATATGTTTTAAATTATTTGGATTATATTGAATACTATTGATTTTTTATTATAGAGTATATCAGTCGAAATTTCTCAAATGTAGTCAAACGTGTAAGTAAAGACAATTACACCATTCTAAGGGTCTAAGCGAGAATACTTATGGTGTTACCATATTAGGAATCTCCCCAAGACAGTGCAGTCAATGGTAGGCTGATTATTGTGATTGCTGATGATGGTCCTATAGTGATCCCAATAACTACTAAACTAGATTCAACTTGAATGTGGGAATTAAGCACGAGAAGCTGTGCTATGGCATCTCCATTTCACTGCAGTCTTCACTTAGTGTTTCCATAATATCATCAAAGGTGGGAGTAATATCTTGGTCCTGATCCGTAAGTAGTACTATAAGATCTTGACAAGCCTAGTGTAGGTTGTCGTCATGTGTGCTCTACTACTATTATGAGAACCCCATTTCTATTCCAGTAATTAAATTTAATTATTAAACTTTAATTAAATCAAATAAATTGGAAAGCTTCAAACTTCAAACTAATCTTAAATTCGAATTTGTAAATATATTAAATTATAACTAACATAAATCTTAGATTTTATACAGTGTAGTACTGAGGCAATTATCTTCATATCTAAAGATATTAGGTTCAATCAATTGCCCATTTTTAAATCTAGGAGGAGCCCAATAGGAGCTATTGCCAGACTTTTTCCTAATAAAATTGGACGTGATTTACTTTTTCATATATATTTTTAATTGTATAAATTATATTAAGCTATTTATGTTTTTTAAATAATCCATTATATTGTCAAAAAAATGCCTGAATAAGTTATCTTCCAGACCTATTTATTTTAAATAAATCAAGTAATTCTTGTACTCATCTATGAGTTAAATGATTATATATTAGATTTTACCTATTTTCCTCTGACGTCGAGAAATTTCCTCATGACATGATCCTCATGAGCTAAAATTTATTGCTATTTAATTTGAAGCCTATTAATATAGTTGCAAAGATTGGCATCTTCAATCATATTGAAGGAAAGTTTTTCCTACATATTGTAATCAATGCGATGATGCAGTAGTAGATTAATTTTTGTTGGATCTCAAGTCCAAGCTCTAAATTAAGAGATATTAAAGTACATCTTTGAAAGATATGAGTATTATTGAACGTAATATCACTCTTTAACCGGCAATATTAGTTATTATGACAAAGTAAATTGAAACTATACTACTAATTTGACTGAATCATCAGGAACCAGATTCAAATCACATATCCTAATGAATTAATTGGAGTTAGTGTACTAGTAGTTTCTTGATAGAAGGTACGCTTCTAGAAGCAGTAAACTAGAAGATCAAACCGTTATTATACTGGCCAAATTACTGAGGATCGGGCCTCTAAATTCTTCATTAAATTAGGTACTTTCATTAAATTCTCCTCTCAAATCATTTTAATCTTATGTAGCAATATAAGCATGATAGTCACTTGAATCTATTTAGAAATGGATATATGCTATTGACTGTAAATGCAGCTAATATATTTAATGTTATTTCAGAATAAGCTTTCCATGCTTAATTTGGGAATTCAATATAAATATTTAACATGGTATAGCGAATATGAGTCTCAGTAATTTCACTTCCAACACAACAACTAATGTGAAGATGTTGATTGTACTGTATTTACTATAATCATCAATTTTGAGAAGAATGAATTCTGATTATATTCTAATGTAAACTCCCTGAACTTCTTTGAGCATTAAAAACAGCCACCTCAACAAGATTAATTGTAGATTAGAATTACAAAAGTTAATGAGTGCGTATTTTTATTAACAACTCTAATGAATGAAATGAAGTCTTGGTCATCAGATATATAAAATTCTCTCGCTCCTCTTTAAATATTTTAATCTTCATTATTAAAATGGATTAAAATTAATTAAATAATAATTAAATTATAAATTTCAGAGTATGTTAATGTAAGAATTTATAATATAACTTATTAACCCAAATTTATTACAAACATATTTTTTTTGAGATTTTATATAAATTTCATTTTGAATTCCGATTAATAGAATATAAAATTTTAATTAAATTACTTGATTAATTTTCAATTAAACTTATGCCTTAAATTATTAAGTCATCTTAAAATTAATGATTCTATAAATGGTAAAGGCACTTAGCACATTAGAAATAATTAATTAAGATATTCTTTAAATTACTTATTATTATTTGTCTATACTGCCCCTCTAAATACTATTTGTGTTAGCTGATTCAGTTTAGATTAAATTATAATACTGTTTTGAGAAATAAATTAAGCTTAAGTAACAGAATACAAGAGAGGCGAACACTAAATGTTGATTATAACAAACCAGCAAAGCGAAGTCTACTAAAGTAAATTAACAGCAGTGATATATTAAAAATTTATGATATCTAAGACTATTTAAAACAATCAAAGAAAAGTCTAACAAATTAGAATTTATTCCAGATGATAAATATGCCATCGACTACAGGCGGCAACTTAATTAATTTGAGATAAAGAATAAAATAAAGAGAGCAGATCACTGGAAACAAAATAAAATTTAATGTGTTGTAACTAAGCGTTTTAAGTTATATCTATTACATTCATAAAAGTAATTTCAGTAAAATATAGACTCAAATACTAGGAAAATATCATAATAAATATTGACAAATAGGAATGAAGAGATTTAGAAAAGTAATAAAAGATGAACTTGAGTTGCTATAAGGACATATTTAGAAGTAGAAAAGTAAAGCAAATTGCTGGTATTAACAATCTGCAGTAGGCCCATAAGTAGTGAGAATCATTGAAAACATTAACTACACTAATACTAGATGCAAAAGGATTTTTTTGGAAATAAGAATTTCAAAAAATAAAAAACAAAGGTAGACAATAAAAACAGTTTACGATAAAAAGAGTGAAAGTTTAGTTAATAAAGAATTCTTAGTAATTCTATCCAAAGTTATTAGAGAATAGAATTACCTTGATTAGAAAGCAAGAGATGTATACAAAGGGCAATAAAATATTTATTTATATAAGTTTGATTTTACAACGAAAGGGATGTGAAGAAAAGTATGGGGGAAGGCAATTTTTATAAAGCATTAGGACAAGATGGCCTTAATGAAAAATTGCTCTTAGAATCTCAAGTAAAAAATGTAAGAAAGTGAAAATAAAAATACATTTACTATCATTTCTAAAAAATAATAAGTGAATTATAGAAATAATTAAACTAATTAAAACATATGTTTGTATTATAATTTAAATGAATTATTAAAAATATTACTATGAAAAAAAGTGGAGCAAAAGTAGAAAATATCTCTTACTTTTTACCACTTTTAGAGTATTTAAGATTTCAAAAATCAGTTTATTTATTCAATCAAGTGATATATTCTAATATGATTTTATAATATATTTGTTATGATATTAATATTTATTAAAGTTAGTTCAGTTTAATTTAATCTGATTGATATTAGTTTAAAATATATAAATTTAGTTATAATTATTTAATGGCTTTACTATATATAAACTCATATAATCAGGATTCGAGGTTGGTAAATAAGGAAGAGCTTAAATTATTGAATGTTAATTTTTCTTTTTTAATAAGTTTTACTTAATTTACAACTATTCATTTGCAGTTAAACTAATCTAATATATTTTATAAATTCATATTTATTATAAATAATAAAATCAATCGATAAAGAAATGACAAAGGTAGATAGGTATAAAAATAATTACAAATTACTCATTTAAATTATTTTATATAATATGTATCTATAGGGCAATGTGAAAGTTTAGACTGCATCATTTATTTGATTTATTGTCAGTCCCACCTTTGTGGTCATTAATATACCAGCAAATTGTATGAGTTAACAAAATTTATAATTTAAGCAACTGCATTTTTAATAATGTTTATGATATAATTATTGAGTAAGTTTACAAAATGATTAACTTTTAAGATAATATTACTAGTAATTGCTGAATATTAAGTAGTATTAAACTATTTTTAAAAAAAGATATGATTGGTATTTCAAAAAGTATGGAAGAAATTTAACTAATAAAGCTAACAAGACTTCAAAAAAGCCTAATTCTCACAAAATATTGGAAAAAACACATTAAAATAGAAAATAAATAAAAACAGTCTTAGTATAAATTACTTAAAAACATTTCTGAGCAAATTGAAGATAATAAATTGCTCAAATCTATTCAAGCATAAAAAGGAGTTTAGGAAATGTTAGAATCTTGGAGAAATCCCTTACTGAAGAAGTTAACATAGAATCAACAGTATATTGTAGATAAATTTGAAATGATTAAATTGTACTATTATTTTAATAAAAATGCATGATGTCTGAACTCAAAAATTAGCAATATTAATTGTTGAGAGAAATAGAAGGTAAAAATTTTGATTGAATGGTTTAAAAATATTAATTATGGGATTTGATGAACAAGTATGTTAAATATTGACTTATAGGGATTTTAAGGGAGCAACAAAGGCTCAAGGAAATTCATGAGTTGACCTGGAATTAAGCAAATCCACTAAATTTGGGCTCCTGAGTAAGAGTGTAATACCGGAACACAAGTTATATAGACATTTTCAAAATTATGGAGAGATCATTATGCCATAAATTGATTTTATAAAAATTTGTCCGAAGTCGAACCTTTCCTTTAATAGTTGAATTTTCAAATTTATTTTTCATAAAAATTACTCAAATTAATGATCCTGGTCATTTAGACCTCGCTGAACACGAATATGAAGTTCGTTTTTTCAAATCTTAAAAAAAAACGCGCAAAGTTAAAGACATTTAAAGTATTGTTTGAGGGATTGTATCATTAAAAGAATATAAATATGTGTTTCTTAATAAAATGTGAAAAATCAGGTTCATGAACGAACGAAAAAAGTGTTTATATTTTAAAATTATTATAATAATTGACAAAACCATAATGATCCTAGTCTTTTAGACATCGCTGAGCACGAATATCGAATCAGAGTAAATTTGTCTTCAAAGCGCGCAAAGTAAAAGGCATATAAATTTAGAGTAAAATTGGCTACAAAAGATAATTGGCAAACATAAGACAAATGTTATTGCCAAGAAATGATAGATTACTATCACTAATTAAACAGAATATATAAAATGATAAAAAGTAAAAGCACTTGGGTGTCTCTTAAGGCACTTATATATTAAAAAAAAGGAGGATTCTATTTATAATTTATAATTTTCCCGCTTACTTGAATTAGTAATTTTAAAAATTATATAGTAAACTTATAATTGTGATTAGATTTCTGAAATAAAAGAGACAGAAGAATTTGATTAATGGTATGTGAAGATTTAACAAAATCACATAAAATAACTGTGTGGGGAATAGATTGAAATAATCCATTCTTCAAAATGGTGAAACCTTACCCTTAAGGAAATTAACTAGACCTAATTTCCAAGAAGTCGAAATTGGCAACTGGAAAATATGCTAGTTTAGACTCGAGAATCACAAATTAATTCAATTAAAACCTAAAATCAAATGCCAAGTGATTTAAAATTTACATATAGCTAAAAAGACAATTATAATTATCATAAAATTAAGCTGGAGTGTATTCATTGGAGAAGGAAGAAAGTTTAAACTAAAGAATCTAGATAATACTGCTTTAATTACTTTAAGTATAAGATAGGGAAGTTAATAAAGGTGGCAATTAGTGACAACAACCACCAGAGTGGGTAATAAAGAGCAATATAGTAAATTGCAGTCGTTTGTTCCAAGGTAGGTTTATATAAAAGGGGAAATCATTTGAACATATTTAAAAATGTTTTGAGAATTATTATAAAAAAGGTTTATTATAATAAGTCAATAATTTAAAAATAATAAAAAGTGTTTAAGAACTTATTAAGGGATTACTATTAATGATGAATGAAATGAACTTGAAGTTGAAATAAAAATCATAGAGTTTTATGGCTAGCTATTCAATTATTACTGTAAGATTAAAGAATAAAAAAGGAAATTTAGAAGATATATAAAAATGACATTTGAACCAGATACTAGGAAGTACTGTGATAATATATATATATATATGTATAAAAAAGTATGGGTGTTGACGTAAGGGCGTCCCAGGGTTGTCAGGACGTCCCAGGGTCGTCAGGACGTCCCGGGGTCGTCAGGACGTCCCAATACATAAATACATAGAATAGTGGGGACTTAAATTCCCCTAAACCAAATGATAGTTTATGAGTGTTTTATTGATAAGAGGTTATGTTTGGGACTGGATTCACTTTAATTATGAAGTATCAATATTAATCTAATTATCTAAATATGAAAGTTTTATATGATCTATTTCTATAATCAACTAAAATTATCTCATGATTTTATATATTTTAAAGCATTTTTTTTTAAAAAAGTAAAGTTTGATTGATATTTTTTAATGTTATTCATTTTTCTCTTATGTTATCACTTTTAATGATTGTTTTTATGGAAATTAATAATTGAATCATTTAAAAATTTTGTTTTTATAACTAATTTTTTTGAAATTTTCACCGTAAGTTATTTTCAAATTCAATTCAATACTTTCATTTCTTTTAGCTTGCGTTCTTAATTAAAATGTTTTTATCCAAACACAATACAAAATTAAATTAGGTAAAATTTAAATAAAATATTCTTAAAATGATTGGTTATAAGGCGATTGATGGCTTTAATCTTATAATATCTTAGTTTTAAAAGTATTTTAAATGGATTTCAATCTTACAAATTTGTTTTAAAATACCCATAAATTCTTAGACACCTATTAATTATGAGTATCTTATATTATTAAATTAAGAAGTTAATTGCTAGGTGAGATACCAATCTCACTTAAGTCTTTCTAATAGAGCTTGCTACTATACTAAGGTCTACCGAAGGCAGGTAGAGGGTGGCTGGGCGCATGAGGGTCCAGTCGGCGGGGTTCAATCCGTCAGCGTACACTCCTCGAGTGAGCTGGACCCTATGATTTTCCTACATTAGATGAGCTTTCCTGGTTTGAAAATTCACATTCCTAGGTATTAGGAAGCAGAATGAAGGTACTCTCTGCCTTCAAAAATGAGAAGACGAAAACCACTGAAGCCAACGATAAGGATTTTTCACCCACAAAGGGTTAGGCTGCTGAAGCTACCACATCAAAAGGACAGGGAATACGTTAACCAGCAGCGGCGGAACCGGTAAGCGTTTTCTCCACGCCCTGTCATCTAATCGAATCCTGCGAGCTGTGTTTTTAGGTATGTCTTTTGCTAATCAATTGATTCAGAAGGCGACTAGGTGATAGCGGAAGTGGTTTTTCGGAGTTTTCTACTTCATCAATGCCACGTCAAAAAATTGCCACGTCACGAAATTGCCACGTCACGAAATTGCCACGTCAACTCATTCAAATACGTCTACGTCACGATTAAGATTGATGGTTTGATTTTAGTATTAACTAGTGAATTATAAATTTATTTAATCTTAAATCATTAAATACACATGAGTATCTTATAGGAGTTCATCCCTATAACGAGAAAGTTTTTCTAAAACTGTAACAAATTTCTGATATGAATTTCCAGATTTTTTCCCAAATAAATTAGATTATAATAGCATTAAATATGTCTTATTTTAATTAGTACTGGTACTAAATCCTTTTATTTTAATTGGTCCATCAATGCAATAGTACCAAAACTTTATTAGTTCCTAGTTTTGATATAATGAAGTTTAAATGGAAAAGTTTAAATTTAGTTTAAATCCTAATTAGTGTCATGTACTAAAATACAATAACTAAATCAGAACAAAAGAATTTCAAAAATAAAAAAATGTAGTCTTAGGGAATTACTAGATAGAGCTTTCATAAAATTTAAATAGTTTAATTAAATAACTAAGCAAACACCTGCAATTTCAATAAATTTTTTACATGATACATCTTCATAACATTTATCCAGATTTAGGGATGATAAAATGTAAAAGGATAAATATCTCCAACCTGAAATAAAATATCATTTAATCTTACATCTAGTTGAAAATAATCAAAAAGTGACACAAATCCCCAAAAATACTTTTATAAATAGAAACACATATAGACTATTAAGGGGTTGTAAGGAATTGATTATTTTATCATTAATGAGTTGGGACGTAACCTGGGACGTCCGGATAGTGACTAGGACGTCCGGATAGTGACTGGGACGTCATGACGTCACCTTGGGACGTCCTGACGTCATCTGGGACGTCCTGACGTCACCTTGGGACGTCCTGACGACCCTGGGACGTCCTGACGTAGCTGGGACGTCCTGATCGTACCTGGGACGTCCTGACGTCAACACCCAAAAGTATCAAAAAGTGCAATTATAAAAACAAAATAGGTCAGATGGTTATAATAGAAAAAATGTTAATAAAGTTGACTACATTTAAATCTGAGGAAGAGTGAGATAACCAAACGAAAGAAAGTTCTTTTGGTGCATTGAAGTGAGAGACTAATACTCGTGTGTAAATACAAATAATGGCAACACAAGATTGATAATTGTATTTATATTAGGGGGTTTTTGAATAGTGACTTTAAATTAAACCAACGAGAAAAAGTGTAGGTTATTACAGACTCACAATTACTACAATGATTTCAAGAATAATAAAAGTATTCATATTAATTTGATTAGATTGTTATATACTAGGATGTCAATGAGAAAGATCAAGCAGAAGGGCGAATATCGTATAATAAGGTCTGAAAAAACAAACTATTATATTAAAATAAGAATAGTTAAAGGTAAAAACTGGGAAATAGTCAAAATATTTGAGATGCTATACACATACAATATAATCTTATTTTAGGATTGTAGATTACTACACGACAAGGAGTTGCTCAAGGAAGTTGATTATTTCCAATTCTTTTTAATATCAATTTAAAAGAAGATCCAAAACCTATAATCAATCAAGACATCTTAATATCATTTACTGAAGATTTATAAGTTAAAATCAAAGATCCTAAGCAATTTAAGAGAGGCATTGGCTAATTTAGAAAAATAAAAAAATAATTACATAAAAATGACTACCTACCTTAGATTAAATAAATGTTTGGACATGTAAAATATGTAAACAAAAATACTCGAAATGCGATTAATAAATATACATATTTTTATTTTAGAATAACTAGTCATATCAATCGCATAATCAGTGTCACCATTATGATAACATAAATAAGATCTCACTAAATATTTATAGATACAATTCTTTATTTGTGCTGAGAATTTCTTGAAAATTGAAGAAATAATATAAATTAAGTGATTGCTAAGTGAACCACTTTTAAGAAATACTAGCAACAAAAATAATTTAGAAATGCTTCATAAATAACAAATAATATAGTCAGAAAATAATTGGGATTGATTTGAAGAAGAAAATCAACATGAGCATTGAGAAGTTTCCTTACCCTAAATATGAAATCTATAAAATTAAACTATATGTAAGAGAATGTATATAAGTAGTAGACGATTTTTCAAATAATAAATAGTGGAATGAAAACTATAATGGAGATCATCTAGGATAATATAATAATATGAAACGATATACTATTTATGCATACAAAAGGCTTTAGAGCTAACAAAACTCATACGAAGACATTTGAGCTAATTAACTTAGCGTATGTTCTTAAGAAATCCTTGGCAAAAATTAGGGAGAACAGACTATTTTACATAAAAAGTCTTATACAAATAGAAATTAAAATAATATGATAGTAACAAAAATAATAATAATAATAATAAAACACTAATAAATATTATCAGGCAATTTAAATAAAATCAATGTGACATATGTCAAGTTTAACGATAAAGAATAAAATGAACTAAAATTGATTTATGTTTGTTGGCAATTTATAATATCAAATTCAGTACACACCTAATGAATTAATATTAATGTGAAATCAACGAATTTCAAAAAATTAATAAACTTGAACTCTAATTTTGGTATAAATTTATATATTCTATGGTAATAATATGTGGTTATCTAATTTTGTATTTTAATTACTAGGTATATTGTACTAGAACTACTATCACTAAAATTATAATATTTTTATTGTTAAAAATTGAATTACAGTTGAAAGATTTACATAGCCATAATATATTTTAGAAGTTGAAGAATTTGATTTAGAACTTAATAAAACAAATCAGTAAAATCACTTGATTTTAATATGGAATTAAGTTACTACCTTTCATCTAAATATAGATTGAGTTGTTTTCAGTTAAAAAACACTTCCCTAAGAAATTTAATTATATTTATATTTTTTATTAAGCATTTATAACATTCATATATTTTAATATTTTGCTTTTCATTTTAAGCGAATTTATTTAGACTATTTTTAAAGAATAGCTACTCATCCTGTTGATCTATTTTATTTAAGTTTAAATTAAAAGAATAACATAATAAAAAAGATAAAATATCTTTTGTTAAGAGCCTACAGTTATTCCATTGTTAAATGACTTTTACCATGTGTTATTTATAACTAAACATCGTTATTTAAAATTCAAACAGTAAGACAAATGGTAATTAGTTTATAGTCTTTTTATTCAATTCAAGTTTAATCTAAATACTATAAATTCATTTTTAGATTAAATTAAATTGTATTGTGTGCCCTTTCAAAAAATTTAGATTTTAGGAAATAATTCCAAAAAGTAAGTTGAATCCTTGAGTAATAACAATTAATAGTGGTTATCCTAAACTTTAGCATTATATCACCTACACTCAATATTTATGACATAATGATTATACAAACACTTAAAATTTGATTAATTCAAAAAAGATCACTATTTATATTTAGAAAATGATGATATTAATTTTTCTAATTAATCTTTAAATTTGGTTTCATCTTTTCTATATATAATTCAGCATATTATTGTTAAATTTTAAAAATCCTGATAATATCTTTCATGAGGTTGTTTTATACTTTAACTTTTTAAGGTGTTTTTCCAAATTAGTTTTAATTTAGTTTATAATGCTTTAATTATTCATCTTAATAATCATAATTAGTGCTAATCCTTTAGAAATTTTCATGAAATTCCTTAAACTAAGATTGTCTAAATTCAAATTCTTTTCTATAAATTATTTTGTAAATCGTTCAATAATTATTTAATTGTATTTATATTCTTATATTAATTTAGTAATATTATTTGACACTAAAATAGCTTATCTATTTAAATTATATATATTTAAGAATTGTGATTCATATATAAAAGAAAAACCATAATAAAAATAATTTTTTAATATTATATCATTTAACTCAATTAATTGGAATTAAATTAGGATATAAATGTTTACAACAAAAGCATTTTATGTTAAATAAATACTGACCTAGAAATATTAAAAATATAAATAAATTAAAAAAAATTTGATAGTAGTAATTTAGTTAGCTAGTTAAGTTATTAGGATATTAATATTAATGGGAAATAATACTGAAGGTAATCTTCCTCCCGGATGCATTAGGTGTGGTCACCACCAAACTCGACCGTAGTCCAAACACGTGTCCTTTCTTCCATGTAGCCCCTCCAGATTTCCAAGCGGGGTCATGTGCTGCCATTTAACGCCATACCAGCTCCGGACGAGTATCACTTGCTTTATATCAGGTACAGACACTACAAAACCCTGGGATATTTAGTGCTTTTAACTTGGTACAATTATCAGCGAACCCTGGGTTTCGAACCCCCTACTCTGAAAGAATTAGTCAGGTGGCCAACCGTCTGGACTTTAGGTCCGAAACTTAATAGTATTATATTCATTTTTATTAAATAAAATTTCTTTAATTATATTGTTGGAAATATTAGGAATATATTAGATGAATAATTGAAAATATAAAGTCTATTAAAATAAATAAAAATAAAAAAACACAGGAAATAAATATTGTTGACTTTATCATAAACTTTAAATTTTATAATAAGTTACTTTTCTCAATAATATTATCGAGTTCTTAAATGATAAATTGTTATCTTTTCTTTTTTAATATAATTTTCAAACATTAAATCCATTACAACTACTATTCATGATCGTTGTAAAAATTTGAATATTTAATTACTTTAATGTTTCCATTGAATTTTAAAAATAAATAGCTAAAAAATGAGGAGATAGTGAAAGTTCTTGATGTTTAATTTGGCTATATTTTCTAACCTCAAACATGATAGAAGAAATTGCTTAATAAATCTCAAGGCTAAACGTTGCTAATAATTTGTGCTTTATTATCTATCTTTTTATATGTAAATACTCATCTTTGAATAAAATCATGCTAAATTATGAACTTAATTGGAACTGGTCGTAAATAAGCCATAATAAACTTGTTCTTTTAGATTAGATATTATTAAAAATATACATTTAATTCATATAAAATTAGAGGACTTACTATCAATTTCTAAAGTTAAAAAGTATTAGACTTCACTAACTTAGTACAGGAGGAATCTTGTAAGTGGTAAGGAACATAAATCAATTAGAACATAATTTAAAATGAAAGAAGATATAGACTAGAAGAGAGATAAGTATTCCTGATAGCAGAGATAATGAAGAATTTAAGCTCGTCCACTAATCCAATTACTAAAGCAATTATACATTGCCGTAATTTAGAAATGGATTCTAACGAATTCTAAGGTTTAGTATCATCTATTGAATTTGCTAATGATTCTATCCGCTGATATTAGAATGAGCTATTATCATGAGGAAAACATAAAATGAAAGTAAAATTCTAAATAACTTCTTTAAATATTTGAAGTTAGTAACACTTTAGAGTATCTTTATATTTACCATAATCATACAATTTTTTAAATATTTTTCGGTTTCTAATAATTTTGGTGTATAACAATTAGCTCCAATAAATAAAAATCATGACTTTTTACATTTTTCCTAAAAATCAATAATTAAAGCTTATATATTTAAAACTATTTACTTAATCAAGCTTATTCTATGAACTACTATCCTTAACAAATTTATTAAGCATAATAATTAGCAAATTTAAGTTTGCTGAAACCAAAATTAATAAACTTTATTTAAAAATCAAGACTCATAATCAATATTCTTGAATAAGTTTTAATTTTAATAATTATATAAAATATTAAAATAGCAATATTAATGGATATTATTGAATACATGTATATTTAAGTCTTTAAAAGACAAATAAACTACTAATATGCTTTTACTATATGCTATAATTATTAATAAACTTCTACACGTAAATATGACACTTAATTTAATGAATTTACATTCAAGAATATTTGTATATTTACGAATTCAATTTAAACTTTTGTCAAATCTAATTATTTTTGATACGATTAGAATAATTAATAAACATGAATAATTATAATTTTTATCTAAATTCTCAATTATTTTTATTTTTATTTTCCCGATAGAAATTTATAATCTCAAAATCATATAAATCAACCCATAGGCAATTCCTAACCTTAAAATCTTTTCACTTACATATAAAATTAATTCTTATAAAGCATAATTATCAACTATTTGACTTAGATTCTTAGTATCATATTTTAACATTAAGGGACATGAATCATTCGACTAAAGTTTACAAAAGATAAATCTTCCATTTATAAATCACTATACTATTTAACCCAGAGAGTAATTCTCATCAAGGTATTGAGAGGCCAAATAGACCCCTGGAGTATCTGAAGGTGCTGAGAGGCCATGACAGTAGTGGAGGGAAAGTCCCCAACACTCCTTTCATTTTTTAAAATGTTTTAGTATGCATTCTGTATAAAATATTGATATGAACTAATCAATATGTTTGGAATGTTGTCTCTTAATTCCAATAAATAAATATATCTAATTTTTTCCGCTTTTTTCCTAAATATTTTTGAACAACCTGCAATATTTTAAATAATAATTTTCTTTAAGTCTTAAAATAAAGCTAAAAGCACTATCACTGCAATTTATTAAAGATATTACAACTTTCGTTTAATGTCTGCACTCATCAAAATTCAATAAACAATTATTAAATTATTAGGTTAAGATAATATACAATCAAAAGACATAAAAATTTATAATTTTTTATAAATATTCTTATCTAGTCCCAAATAAATTACTTCATAGTTCTAAAAATTATTTAAGACTTTTAGAAACTATTTAGGAGTATATAGTCAAAAGAAATATAGCTTAAAAAAGATTATATAATATCAAATGTGAAGTCAGTGGCAAAAAGACTAAAGGCAAAAAAAAATAATGAGATATTATATAAAAAACTATATTAATTGGGCTCTGATATAACGCTCTTGATCCTGAACCCAAATGTAGTGGATTAGCATATTTGCAGGACATCTCATGAATTTCCGTGATTTTCCCAATGCCTTGACAATCCTAAAATTTTTGATGTTTATCATTCAACGTTATGAAAACTTATGATAAGCTTAATTTGGCTAATGTTCAGATATCTGTACAAATATATCATAATTTTTCTAGATTTCTTTTAGATACAGTCTAAATGTCTTTAATAATTTACTTTGAGAATATTCATCGCACAATATGAAGAGCGTAAACTAGATACTACACTATACAAGATTTATCTTTTGTAAACTTTAGTCGAATCCTCAATATCCCTGAATGGTTAAATAATATTCATAATATTTAAGCAGAAAACTTAATATTTTAAATCTCCAAAAGTTCATGTATTATCAGAGAATTAAAGAATAAGTGTTAAATGGTTACTCTGGGTGATTGAAAGATTTTTAAAATGAGGATTGTTCTATTGTATTGATTATTATGGCTGTATATATTTCCTAAAACGGCTATATTAAAAGCATTTTAAGATTATTAAATAGATGATTTTCGTAGATAGATTTCAAAGGGGTACAATTAAATAGTTTTTAATAATAAATTACGTAAAGATTTTGAATTAAAATATAATTTGGTCGATATTATCTCAAAAAGATACGATTTTAATGTATTGTTTTTGTAAAATATTTTTTAAACATTAGAATATCATATAAAATAATAAAAAGAGCAGTTATTTTTTTAGACGCTTACTTTATAGTAATTTTTATAAAAATAATGTAAAAACTATCAAATTTATAAAATTTTGGCTTATTTTTGTGTCAAACAAGTACAGTTTTTTAGAGTTTTATTATTTAATTATAGAAATAAAATTAATTTTTAAAAAATTTAATATAGTTTGATACGTAGATTTTATAATAATGGAAGTTAACTATTTAATTTTAAAATCATTATATTAATAAATAAAGCATTTTTTGTTTCTTTAATGAACAGTATTTATTTATTAATAAATTGTACAGTTTTAGAGATAAAGTTTTTTATTCAAAAATAATCAAATTGTACAAAAAAATGTATTTATAATTTGTGTGAATAATTTTAATTTAAAAATTACAAATATAATTATTAAAATGAGAGAAAATGCCTGGATAAAATGAATGTAATCTTATAATTAGTGAGGTCAATCACTTAAAAAACTTCTCTTTCTAAATATTTTAGAATTTTTAGAAAGAAGTTTATCACAAGAAAATTTTAGAATTCTTCTCAATAATCCTTTCCGCATGGACCCCAAAACTTCATAGTTATAGCCATAGCTCGCTGTCATTGACGAGATAAAGAGGGATATATTCTCGATGGTGATAAATTTAATGATCTTAAATGATCCTTTGAATGGGAAGCTATCCTGTGAACCTAAAATACAAAATCTTTGTAGTGAAATTTTAGAAGTGCCAGATATGTGCTTTTTCAACCAGTTGCATTTCAAACAGATGAGTCATTTGGACAAAGAACATTTAAAACAAAAATACTTACTGCTGAGATCACAAAGCCAATGATGAAAGAAGATAAAAAGTTCCTCTTTAATGACGTTAGGATAGAATTGTCCTTAAGATAGAGACTAAGTTAAGATGGGGACTCAGATTTGATGATTGTCGATGAGATAGTGATTGAAAATACGAACGTAGATATGAAAGACCTCACCTCAGTAGATTGAATGAGTAAGTCACTGAAGATGTGAAATTAGAATGTATATCTTATTCAACATTTAAGTAATTACTTAATAATATACAAACACATTACAATAATTAATTTTTGTATAATTTGATTTTTTTAAAAAAAAGAAATACTATTTCTTAAACTGCAAAATGTTCAATACATAATTTTGTCATAATAAAATACTGATAAGAAAAGAAATTAATAAATTGAAAATTTAATATTAGAATGATTTTAAAAGTAAAAGTTAACTGTAATTTATTATAATTAATACATATTAAATTACATATTTTTTATTAAAAAAAAATAACAAAATAATTTAAAGACTAAAAAATAATCTGATTTTGAGTCGATTTCGATATTCGTAGATGATTTAACAAGATTCTAAATATCAAAACAAAAAACTTGATAGCTTTTTTCTATAAAAGTTTTTGAATTATATGAAAAAATATAAATATATATATATATATATAAGAGGTAGTATTACGGCTAAAAATTGAACAATAAAAATAATGATTAATTATGTATAAATTTAAGTAGAATGATTGATATCACTTAATATATAAAGTAGGAAAAAAAAAGCATCAAAGTGAAAGTAATATATATTAATAAGTTAAAAAGAACATTTGGCTTAAGAAAATGTATAGAGTATGAAATTATTTTATATGACAAAAATTTAATTTTATGTGAGCATTTTGGTTTCTCTCTTTTTTAATTTGTTCATATATATATTATTATTTCAATTGATTTGTATTAAAATTTAACTTTTAAATATTTAATTTCATTTATTTTTATTATATATTTGAATATTTATATTATTTTTTTTTCTTTTTACATCATTAATTTTCTTATTGATTATTTTTTTAAATTATTTTGTATATCTTTAAATTTTATTTAATGTTCAACCAGGTTTACTGAGTTTCTATTTATATTTTAACATATTTCTTCTAACTATTCTTTCAATTTTTCCCTTTAATATTGAGATTTCTCTTGATCTTGTTAAGAATTTTTTTTTGAGATTTCCTAATAGTTATTAAATATTTTTTTAGCTAGTTTAAATGAATTCTAATGTTTTTATTATAAAATCTTCAATTTTCATTAATAACATAAAGAAGCAATTGAATTCTAAAATTGATATTTAAGGAAAACTTAGCGAGTAAAATAAGAATAATTCCTTGAATATTTTAGTTTCTTTAGGAATGATTAAATAAGGTTCGTTGTAATAATGTATATAATAAGTAGTAATTGCTTTTTTAAAAAATTTCAGGCCATCTAAATCTTTTGATGTTTTTTCTTTGATTTTTTTATAATTATATATCAAGAAGCTGATAGTATCTAAAATTATAGGTAGGTAGGTAGGTATTAACTTAAGGTAAAATAAACTTTGATATTATAATAACATGAACTAAAATGCGAAAGATGTAATTCATTACTAGGACAACTTCTCTAACTCAGTGGTCATGACTGCGTTTCTTCCTCATTTAGATTGTCCAATCTTCTTTCATCTTATCTTCCTTTGACTTTTCCCTCTTTCGATTCTTCCATTTGAGCTTCCTGTTCTCTTTATCCTACGTTGTTGTCTGTTCTGCATTCTGAGGGGTTCTAAATTAGTTTTGGTTTGAATCCTCTTCCTTCTTGTGCGTCCTATTACTTATCCTTCCATTTCCCATTGATAAGATAGTCTTCCACTTCTGCTCCATTACCATCAATCATGCCATTCTGCCCACCCACTTCTTCCAGGAGTTGCTCAATTTCCATTCTGACATCGCTCTACAGAACCATCTCATCCCAAGTGTCCACATGAGTAGCTTGAATTTCTTATTCTGTCTCCTTATCCACATTCCAAGATAGGTATATAGCAATACTCTTTTTCTCAGTGATTTCTTCGATAGCCTACTTCTTGATAGCAACTTCTGATTTTCCAATCTCCAACACCATGTAGCCAACTTCTAATTTGAAGGCTAAGTTGTATCTCTGCATTTTCAGCCTTTCTTTAGCGAAGATCTAGAATATCGACTCTCCTTGTATTTAAAATGCGAAGTGATAGACTCTTAGTATTATCATGAGCTCACAATCTTCAGCATCTACGACTTAGTTGGTTTCGATCATACTGATTATTTGGTCTACCTCAAATTTTTTGCCCACAGTGAAAATTAATAAATTGTTGAGCTAATGTAGGAATTTTAGGATTATTGCCATGCTTCAGATATTTCTACTAGTATCGAATACTTCAATTCTTCTTGCTTTCTTTGTGATCCTCAGCAGCCCCAGTTTCTATAGTTCTTCATTGAACTTTAACAACTAACTGGAATTAAAACACTTACCACCTCTTCAGGATCTCTCCAGAATCTGCTATTTTCGGTTTTCCAGTTTGTTTAACCTATGCATTTCTCCATCTAGACTATTCCTTTGTCGTTCATGAACGTACAAGGTAAGATCATCTGTGAAGTTTTCTGTTAGCTGAACTGACCTTCCTCCACTTATCTATTTCCTATCGTAGATTCCTGTATGTGTTTTCCAGGAATTACATCATCATGTTGCCATTCCCCATTTATATCTCTCCAATGATTTTGTTGTCTCTCCGTCCACAGGTCCCACTCTCTGATCCCCTTCTTCCTGGCCTCTTATATATCATTGAATCTCCTTACTAGGACTTTCTCAATCTGGTTCCTCGTACTAGGGCAGCACACGATTGTCGCTAGTCTTGTAATCTGTGGGGTCCTTTCTTTGCGTGAATGATCTAGTCAAACCCTTTGCACATAACTTCGGAATGGTCTATCAGGTTCTTGAACTCCATCTGATCTGCTTGAACGCAAGGTGTGCCATCGATGTGAGTATCAAATTGGGTTTTCAGGGCTTGGTCTCATTAATCTTCTTGCTTGGGTTAGATTATCCAATCTTAAGTCTACTTTTGAATCCCACTTGTTGGTTTAGCGGAACTTTAGCATGTCTGTTTTCTCTTATTCCAAGGGCCTCCTGGTCTCTGCTTCTATCGCGATGTTAGTATCTCACTTCCTTCACTTTCTGAAACAACTCAGCTTATTTGCTAAAGTTGCTAACTGTAGTTCCCCACGGTGAAATGCTTCCCATAGCGTCCTTTGTGATTGTGAACTTGATCTTTGTGTCCTTTTATCTGATAAATCTTTTATTTTAAATCTTATTATTATTAGATCTCCTGTTTAAATTCCTTTAATTTAATTTTAAATTTTATTATTAATGTCAAAATTTCCGCAATTTAAACTCATGATTAATTAATCTCGGATTTGAATATTTGAATGCTTCTGGTCTTTAAATCATTCTTCTAAATGTCATCAGAGCTACTCTTATCTCTTGTTTTTTATATCCGTTATTCTAAACAGCTTTTTGACTTTTAGAAATACCCATTAGTCTCCGGACCTCTGATTCTGTCGTCTAGCCATAACATATTCGCGATAACTTATATTTGGGTATTGTTTTCTAGATCGATGATTCTATTAAATTTTGTGGGGTCCCATGCCTCGTTGATTAAATTACAATTTTTCATATGTTACTAGTCTACGAATGATCTGTAGACATTACAGTAATGGCTCATCCCGTAATTGACTATTGTCCTTCCTTGGCTTATAGCCATCATAGTGTCCATTACGTTCTCTGTGAGGAATAGCTTCTTTCTTTATTGTAGTTCAGATTTGCTCTATTGTATTATTTCTTTCGCTTTTTTGGGAACAAAATATTTGTCCAAGCTTGACTTCACTTTTTCATGTTCTTCTGAACTAATTATTTTATGATGTCACTCGTTCCGCTGTCTTTGAGTTGAGTAACATTCCTTATTATTTTGTTTGACATGTCTCTTGGTGTCCTGAATGCTATTCTCTTTAATTGAGTCTCTAGTTTAGTTTATCAATTTCCTCGAGTTTGCCATAACCCGTTGCCACTAATGCTGTGCATTTGTAGATTACTAGAGACCTAATTGTGCGACCATTATGGTGTCACAAATTGTTGGGTTATTAGATCTCGTAATATTCTGGTAGAATGAAGTCTTTTTCTTAATGTCATCCCATGTTCTCTTCAAAAGTCCTTTTGTGTCAAGTCTTACGTTCATACCTAGGTATTTTAGCTCCTCTGCTTTTTTAATACCTTCTACTTCTTGAATATCACTATATTCTTTTGCATCACTCAAGTAGAAAGTTTTCTTAAAATTGAGCTTCAAATTATGAGTTTTTTCTATTTCCTTATAACTTTCGATTACTCTCACAAATTATTATTTGGTTTTTATGTTTAAGAGAATATCATCAGCAAATGCAATAAGTTTGCCTTGGTTTATAAGCGATTTTAATTCTTATTGTGAGTGCAATGCGTCTTGTAAATGGATGTTGAAAAGCATTGGCGAGATTCTACTGCCTTACGCAACTCCATTCATTGCGTTAATCTACTCTCCCTCATATATTTTTTTATTATTTTTGTATAGTTCCTCTATAAGGCGAACTATTTGCTATCTTCTTCTGATTTTATTCTCTATTAAAGAATGTAGCAGTTTGTCTTTCCAAACTAGTCGTAAGCCTTCTGCAAATCGACTAATAGGTACGCCTCTCTGTCCTTACTTCTCCTTCTTGAAGCCTTAATGTGTTCCAACAATCTGATTAGATTTAAGTGGGTGCTTTTGATTTCTTTAAACCATTTTAATAACTTCCTGTTTAAAGTAGTTCACTCATTTGTTCCAAAATTTTGTTTACAATAAGCTTTTCTATTATCTTGTTGAGATGTTAGTTAACTACGATTGGTCTGGTATTCCTAATGTCTGGGTATTAGTCTCTTTTACTTTTGCTTAGCAATACTAATCTTCCCTCTTTTAGGTAATGTGGGATGCTTCTAGTGTTCAGCCATTCAACTATTTTATCACTTACTGTCTTTCTCATGCTCTTTGATTTCTAAAGCATTTTTCCATCAAATTTATCTTACCCTATCGCTCTGTTGAAATTACACTCTGCAATACTTTTCATGACATCCTAGACTTGACAAAAGCTTTATGAACTTTGCTCATTCGCCATAGCTGTGTCCTCACATTTTATTCTTGTCATTTAACTATTCTCAATCTTGTCATCCTCAAACAACTTGTTGTAAAATTCTGTGACATTCCTTTTAGTTTGATCTCCTTATTACACTCTCTTTCCGTTTATTGTTAACCCCTTAATTGGCTGTGTTTATTTTTAGCTCTTCGTGAGTCGCTTCACTTAGAAAAGAAACCCTTTAAATCGTTTCTGTCTAAACAGTGTTCCATGTCTTGTATCGCTTCATTCCACTGTTATTTGATGTCCTGGTACACACTATTTCCATTTTTGACGTTGTTCTTAACTGACCAATATGGTGGTTATTGGTACTAGTTCTTTTCTTTGCTTTGTTTCTCCAACTTATCTTCAAAGCATCTTCTTATCTGAAAGTCCAAGTCTTGTAATCTTATCATCCTTCCCTCCTCGATTAAATGTTTTTCAACATATTTTTCTAACAACTGATATTCTCACTATCTTCTCCTTATCCGTAATCTTCAGATCATGTTCTTAGTATTTCACTTTTAGTTTTACTTGTATTAACTTGTGGACTGTTGAATTCAATTGTTCGAGTTCCCATTATGATGTTTATACATTTGAGAATACTTGATCTAGTTAGTTGCCTTTAGTATTAGTCTCTACTCCCTCTGGTATTGATTTTAATAGGCCTACTCTTTTGAGACTTTTACTGAAATCATTTAAGTGGAAATTGAAATCTCCCATTACTATGATTTTTTGTTTATCGCATTTCGTTTTTATTGATCTAATCATGATCATCACTCTGTTCTAAAGTTCTTTTATTTCATCATTTATTTACGGTGGTATGTACACTGTGATAATGTGTAGTGGGTATCCTTCTACATTTAAAATATTCCATGCCAGAACTATTTTAAGGTTTTTATTATTTTTATTTGGTATTTTCCACTATTCATGGTAAAAACTCCTCCATTTCTTGCTAAATGTGTCTGTGTAATGTTTTGACTGTTTAATCCAATTATCCGCTAAAGTCTCGTTTCCACGAGTGCTATAAAATCGGGGTTCTTGTCTTCAATCTCTCTTACGATTTGGTCTTGCTTCAGTTTGGAATTCAGTTTTCTGACGTTCTGTAGGCAGATCTTTAGTTTAATGTTCAACGTCTGCATCTATCTTTTGTTATTTATCGTTTCCGTTCTTCTCTTACTTCTTTGTTACTCAGCGAATCTTTCGTTCCTTCTAACCCATCCTTCAGCTATCCTTTATGGTTGATAGAAATGCAGCTTTCGGTTGTTTTCTATTGGTATAGAAATTTTTTAAAGTTTTTATAACTATTATTATTAACTTGAGCATCTTGGATTTTTTGTTGACCTAGATTCACTATATCCTTATTTGAATATTTTAAAAATTCTTGAATCTTTTTATTGTGATTATTGTTTAGCTCGTCCAGCATCCTCTGTGTACACTGGTAGTTTTCTTCTCTCGGCTTTCTGCTAACTCTATGCTTCCATCTGTTTCTCGCTGTTTCTTCCCCTTGTTTAAATTCCTTTAATTTAATTTTGAATTATTTTTATATTTAAAATTATACTAAAAAAATATCTGTTTTTAAGATAAAATTTATGAATATTTATTGTGTATTATTAGTAATTTTAAATAGACATGCCAAGTCTTTTAAACATATAAGCCATGATTACATTGCCTGAAGTTAAATCACGTTTTCCTATGTCATATTTAATTAACTTACTTGATAAAAATATAATAACAAGAATTATATTTATTTTAGATTTATAATTTATTATACGAAATTATTTAATTAAATCTAAAACTAATATATTAAAAAGTATATCTTTAATTATAATTTTTTAATGGTCCTACCTGGTAATACCACGTGCACAACTGGACTGATGCTTCACATGACAACACAAAGAGAGGACAATGAAGATGGCATTGATAATTTCAATGATGACGATGAAGAGGAAGATGAACTAATTTTAGAGAGATTTCCATTTTTTATTAGTCTAATAAATATTATAATTAATTTTAATCTAATTTCTACAATAATATATTTATCAATTAATTAGAGAAAATAAACAAAAGGCGGGCAAGATGGAAGAGAAGATACAGCCCAGAAAGAAGCTACCAATATACGCAAACGAGAATGAGGAACCTACACTAGACAGACAAAAATCAATAAAAGACTATTTTGAATGTTCAAAATAGAGCTTCTAAAATCAATCTGACAAATACCCAATATCCTAAGTCAATCATATTAATTTAAAATACTTAGATAAGTTTAGTATTCTACTAGACAATGGTCGGCATCACCATTTTTACAAACCAGCAAGAGAAGTGGAAGGCTAGGCTAAAAGGAACTAGAGATTTGCAGAGAAACAAAGAAATAAGATAAGGATACAAATCATAAACAATAAGAGACATATGATGACGAAGACCTTCGAATTAAGCATTTGCGTGCAAAACATAAGAGGATGGAACTCCAAATTAAAGTAAGACTAAATGATGAGAGAGCTGGAAGGTAAGAAGCCAGACTTCATAGGACTGGTAGAAACAAGACTGCAAAGAATAATAGGACTCAACAACAAAAATATAACATAGGCATAACTGGCCAGGAATGACGGAGCATTAACTCTAAATGGCGGCAAATTCGTAATGAAAACTATCAAAACTCTAAGACAATACATAACTTAGAACATTTTGAATAAGGAGGGCTTTCCCTTGCACATTTTTACAGTATACGTACCCCCCTACTGGAACGAGGAAGCCAAGGAACTGTAGAATAGGCTACTTTATAAGATAAATCATTAAAAATTCAAAAATTAGAAATTTATCGTAATGGGAGACTTAAACTACAATTTCAAGTACTTGAGCAAAAGATTGCTTAAAGAAGACCTGTTTGAATCCATTCCTTGTTGAATGAAATTCACACAAAAGAGAATCAGTTAGATCAAATCTTCTCAAATGTAGAAACAATCAACTTGGAGACTGACAAACTTAGACTGACTGACCACAAACTAATTTTAGCAAAGATGAAAATAAAGTACTAGGAGAGAGATCTAAAACTCACTCTCAGAGAGAAAAGTTTCAGAGTGTCAGACATTAGGAAATAATTTTGGAAACATTTGTTGAAGAAAAGAGAGAGCTATTGAGTAAGAATTAAAAAAATTGTCAAATCGTATAAACTAATATACTTTTGTGAATAATATTCATCAATTATATCAAATTTATGAATATAATAAAGTATTTATGACACAAAAAATGGGAGCATAAACGCTTGATGTAACTTTTTAATCAAATGAACAAGTAAATTGATACCATTGACTACCACCATCTTGCAACTGGGAAGGTAGATGGCACTCATTCTTCATTTTTTAAAGAGAGCACTGTCATTGATGATGTTTCGATGATGCAGGCAGCGGGTTTATTATTTTGCAGTAATTAATAAATATAGAACGACCTTTACAACTGGGGGAGCCTAGTGAGAAAAAATATAGTCTTTTCAGTTCGCTCCCTATAGCTGTTAAAATTACTACCATTTTATTTAAATATTTGTATATGCCCTATTTTAAATGTGATCGTAATTTTTAATACAAATAAAAGTCTTTCATAAAAATACCACTCTCTTACGCACTCTTTATATTAATCGTCTTAAAATATTTTATGAGTTTAATTAAGGAAACAAATTTAATCTTAATTTTGAAATTAAAATTCTATTAATATAAATATTAAGTATTAAAATATAACCACACATGATTCTAGAAATTTATTTTTATTTCCGGAATAAATAGTTTAAAAAAATAAATCCTTTTTAATCAATCTTACTTTCATTTTATTAATTTATTAATTGATATACAATAAAATAATAGGCTATAAAGCTTTTTGTTTAACTTTAAATAGATTAAGATTATCACGTTAGTATTTATGTATTTTATATAAACGGATAGTCATATTTATATTATATAAAAGTGATTTCTTGTTTGATTATGTAGTCTTATAAAAATAATATAAAACATGCAATAATATCAGCTTTATCATATTAAAAAGTAAAAAAAATCAAATATAAACCACGCTAACTTGCTGAACTTTTATGTATAAGTATAAATAACTTATATATAAAGAGGTTTATATAATGCAAAATGAAATGAAATAGAAATTAAAATATTAAGATGACTATTGTATAAACCTCATAGATTGTCTAGTAATTATAAGTAAAACTATAGTGTTAATCAATTGAAAGAGCGAACTGTTAAAAGTTTGATTTTTTTTCAATAGGATTCCCAGCGATGAAAAGATATAATTTTATTACTGATCAGTTCAAAAAATACCAAACCAGTCCGCTCTATCTTCTAAATGAGCTACAAAGAGGGGGCGATTGACAGCGATGGATATTATATTCTATTCAAAATTGGGTCTTCATGGTGAAGGAAGTCGATGTTATCAGACCACTGAGCTACCTATATTTGCAGACAGTATCAATATTTCATTCTACTATATTAGGTTTAAAGATTTATAAATATTAATCAATAAATTTTATATAATTAATGAGGACAAACCTTAAATGAATATTTATTACAACAATTTGGTAGATTTTTTAATTCTTACTGATTAGAAGAAGACTTAGACAACCCAATTCAACAATGCTTTAAAGGATAATTAGTAAAGCACAGTAAAACAAAGCATTAGTACAACTAACCTCCGAAATTGATAATTAAAAGCAACACTCACAACTCAAATAATACCTATAATGAAACAAAATCCTACAGGAACGAAGTGATAATAGACATGGAACACTGCCTGAAAAGGAACAATGTAAAAGAGTTCATTTACATGTTCAAAAGACTTACTTAAAGCAAAAAGTAATGGAAGCGATTAAAGAACTGACGATAAACGAAGAAAGAATGAATCTGGGAGAAGAAACTTAAGAAAAAATCATAATGTTTTATAACGAACTTTACCAAGATAAGAGAGACACAGAACAAAAACTTAACCGAATAGGAGACCAATGAAGAAGAAACAGAGAGGCATTAAAATTAAGAAGTCGAAGGAGTATCAGAGAGTGCAACTTCAACAAAGCCATAGGCCCCCTCCATGGATTTGATGGAAAATGTTTTTAAAATCATCGAAGTTTCGAGAGATAGTAAACTCAAAAATAGTAAAATTGATTAACTCAGGAGAGATTCCACAATATTTGAGAGAAGGGAGACTTATTCTATCACTATTGAGCACAAACTTCGGGAACTCATTCCTAGAGATTAACAACACAAGACCTATCGTTGTGAACTCGCATATTAGCAAAATTATTGAAAAAGTAATAATAAATAAACTTCAAGAAAATAATAGTGAACTCCTAAAGACGGGAAATTACTAAAGCGGATTTAAAGAGAACGAATGCACCCATATTAACCTTATAAGGCTATTGGAGCATATAAAACTTGAGAAGAAAGGAGCAATAAGAAGCCTATCTACTAGTAGATTTACAGAAATCATACGATTTGGTCTGGAAATCCTCAAAGTGAGAGCAAAAACTGATATTTGACAACAAAGCTAATCAAGGAACTTTATTCAGACAGGAAGGGGAGTATATTAAAGTAGAGAACGGAGTCTCTAAGGGAAGCAGAATCTCACTCATGCTGTTCAACATCTACTTGCAGGACGCACTCTACTCCTAAAGGAACTACAATCCCTTCTAAAATAAGTCCCACTCATAGCGTTCGCTGATGACATACTAGTAAAAATTAAAGAACTAATAACAATTCAAGAGAGTAATAGAATGCTTCAAAGGAATAGTGAGAACTCACAACTTAAAACGAAAAACAAAAAGACCGTATTTCTAAGTGACGCCAAACAATTCGAATATCTTGAAGAAATAGAAGGAGTTTAGAAAGCAAAAGAAGTTAAACACTTAGGGATGACTATTAGCCTAGTCTCGTAGCAATTCTTAAGAAGACTTGGAATGAGATAAAAAAGCAAACTGAGCTCTACTAAAGACTAGCGAAATCTAACAACCTAACGATATGTGATACAATTATAGTAGCTCAAAAAAGATCCCTGGCTATATATAACTACACCCCATTGATAGCTGCCAATAATCTGAAGATAGAGGATCTAGAAAAAATGGAAACTCAATTAAAAAGACTTGCATTTAGGGCTCCAAAGGACATTCCCAACAAAATACTAAGAAATATAACCCAGTTTAAGGACAGCAATACCGCAGACATCATTAAAGAACTAGTTTGGAAAAATTTGAAAAACTAAGACACCAAATAGGAGACATTTGGGAAAAGAATTGTGGCAAAAATCAAGTCAAGCAAAACATAGGCAAACTAAAGAAAGTCAAAGAAAATATTTATCACAAGAATGGACACAATGATGACCATTAATCAAGGAAGAACTATTGTGAGCTATGGGATGAGTTATTACTGCAACATTCATAAAACATTCGTGGAAAAGAATCACATTAGAAGCTGTAACTTGATAACTAGAAATGAGATCCCACATAGTTTTCCAGTTTGATTAGATAAACTAGAATTATAAACATTAATGACAAGACACAGATAGAGATACAAGGTAATATGACCTGGCTCGATGAAAGAATAAGAAAATTAGAACTTCAAGAATGTTACCAAAGAGTGAGAAAACTTCCTAGAGTGACATATATCTAGAAGTCGAAGATTTAACTCGTTGAGGAAAAGATAAAGGACAAATGAGATGAGTTAAACGTTCAAATCGAAGAATAATTAGAAAATTGAGAAATAGAAATAAGGGAAAACAAAAATAGAATTAAAATAAATTAATTAATTAGAGAGAATTAACAAATGATAATAATAATAAAACTAAATGAACATATCAAATCTCAAGTATAACCATCACCAAAGAAGAAGTAACAAGAGAGACATGAATATCGACAGAAGAGGACTGAAAAGAAACGATTCTGGGAGATGGTCAAAGTGATAAGGTACTACAATAGAGACAAAGCAGAGACTACCCAGCAAGAAGATGAGAGAGACCCAAAAATAAATAGTCGAGTTAAGCAAGCACGAAAATGGAAGATGGAACAGAGTGTATCTAGAAAGAAAAGATGGCAGTAAAGCATTTTATTGACATATCTGAGGTGAAATGCCATGAATTTGAAAAGATCATTCATGTCAAGAAGGGATGGACCCCGAACAAACAAGATTGGTCACCATAGTTTGCTGCCCAAGCACAAGATCCAAGATTGAGAAAGATCTGATTAAAAGACTCAATAACAGAGAAGATACAAGAAGTAGATGGACCATGGAACAAGAACTATGGACTGAGAAGTAAAAGCAAAATTGGGAAGCTATCAACGACGACTGGAAACACACAAATCTCATTACGGGAAATTACATCCAGTAAGATACGATGAAGGAATGCTTGAAAATGATAGAAGAGGTACTGCAAAAAGAACAAAAGTTTACTCAATTAATCCTTCCTTGAATAGTCCTGAATGACAAAGGTATAGTACAGTTAGAGAAAAACATAGCCTCCATGAATTGGAAACTAGAGAATGGTAAGTCCTGGATACAACAAGAACTTATTGAAGCAATCATTCTACCAGTCTGCTGCTAAAGCTCGATCAAGAAATGCCAAAATTGGATAGTATTGAGAGTGGCCAAGCTGTCACAAACTATGTAGATATTGGACACTAGAAAGCAAGTCGGGAGTCTAGCAATGATACAGAAGTATCATGACTATCTGAACACCCTTCTCAATGAAGTAATGGAGAAAGAATTCACAACCAAGAAAATAATTATAAATCAAGAGATTAACCAAGTACCAGACCCAGAGGATTGTGGAGTAATGGCGATTCTAATGGTGAGCCACACAGCATTATTGGAAATTCTAGGTCAATTGGTCTTTTAGATATTCGCAAAAGACTGTATCAACATGCAAAGATTCTACCGAATGTTCAATCTTGAGATGGGGTACATCAAGATGGAAATAGGGAGATCCGGAATAGCGATTAAAAAAGAAGAGATCGAAAGAATAAATGAAAAGAAAAATGATGTACTATGGTAATAGGTAGATTAAGGGATGGACACATAGATGATTAACCAAACTTTTCACATTGATATATGGGACGACTTAGTTCTGAAGAACGGCGCGCTATTCGAATTAGAAATTGAGAACATCATCAATGAAGGCGAATTCAGCGATACCGGATAGTAGCTTGCAGATGTTAAATGGTACTTATCCAACGACTGAACAAGAATCTTACAAAGAACTCAAGATGGAAAAGGGGAAGAAATGACCAAGAAAGAGCAATATGATTGAAGAGAATTCCGCCATCCCTCAAGATCAAGAGAACATTAAGACTCATGAATTGGAAACGATTACTCAGAAGAAGGAGAAGGACCCGGAAGATAAAGAGGAAGAGGGTGGAGGAGACAAAAGAGACGGGGAAGAGGAGCAGAATTGAGAGTAATGAATTGCATGATTTCACGATTTTGAACTTTTCCAATTCGATTATTATTAATTTTACTTTCCTAAGTAATTTACTAACTAACTAATATATTTTTCGCTTATTTTTCATAATTAACAAGTTTCAAAATAAATGTTTTAAATTCTAAATTAAATATTAAAATATTTATAATTAAAACCTTTTTATTACTAATAAAATTTAATTATTTCAACTATTTTAATAAAAATAATTATATCGTAAATATTGATATGGTATAATAAAATAATAATTTTAAATTATTTTTTTTAAAAAATTGAAATACATTCTTAATTGAATAAAGTTGAAATAAGCAATAAATCTTAATTCCTGAACAACATCAAATTTTCTCATATTACATATTTTTTCTCAATCAAATAATATCAATTCAATCTATGCATAGTTTTAATATAAAAGAAATAAAATAAATAGATTTTGAATTAGATTAAAAGGATGGAACTTTCTATTGTGTTAATGAGGTCGTAAATATAGAGAGAAAAAAGCTAAATGGGAGAATAAAAAATAACAATGAATAACTGTAATAATATAATTATTATTTTAGTAAAAAGAGCTACAAAAATTTGAAAGTATTAAATATTATAGTTGTTTAACCACAAGAAATTTATTTACAAAAGAAAGATAAAAAATATTAAAATAATTAAGAAAAATTAACGAAAATATTGAGCCAATTTTTAATAGCAGAACTATTAATTTTATTTAAAAGAGAATATAATTGGAAATTGTATTGACAATTTCCAATTAGGAAAAGAAAGAAAAGGGAAAAAGGACAATATCTTACTACAGAATGGTAAATTTAATTCTCTAATTCCGTTAGATATATTGAGATTTAAATACAAATTTAAGTAGTATCATTGGTTCCAGAAACTACAAATTTATAAGTATTTATTGACGATATTGGCGCTAAAGGTTTTTCTCCATAATCCGAAATCGATGATAAATTTGGTTGCATTTATAACTTATTATTGGATAATATTTTTAAGTAATTTTTTTAATTTATTATGAGAAAATATAATTCACGATTAAAATTATTAATGGTACCATCTTTTTACCCAATTCTTAACAAAGAATGGATTAACAGGATGTCTAGTACCCTAGGTTATTCCATAATGAACTAATGCATGAGTACAAACCTCGATGTTAGAGGGATACTAAACAACATCTATCAATTTCAAAATTCTAAAGAAAAAGACTATTATGAAGAACTAGTCCAAGAATTAATCGATGAACTCAAACTAAGAATCGGAGCGAGACAATTATCAGAAACAGCAGGCAGACAACTACTAAGAGGAACAAAAAAATATATACTAAACTTAAAAAACTTTGAAGAGAACTAAGATGAAAAGAAATTCTCCAATATGAAGGTATCATACAAAGGCTATGAATGTTTATGAACTCAATAAATGAGTCAACTACAAGTTAAAAGGGCTCGACCCTTATATATATTAAAAATATACAAGATCGGGGGTCCCTAGAGACCTCAATGTGATCATATTATTATTATTATTATTACCATCTTTTTAAATATCCTCAAAAATGTTGCTGCTTTAATTTCTGAGTGGAACAATAAATTTATGTATGGTCAGCTGTTCGAATGTGATTATCAGTTTCAGTGTTAGCTTTAATATAACTTACTGATCTTGTGTTTCAATATTTGCTATTATTAATAAATTATCGGTAAGTTGCCAACTGTATCTTTTATTTTAGCCTGTAATTATTGCAAGCTATTATAGCCATTATTTATCATATAGGTATATATTTTTCCAGTCAACCACTCATTTACATATGTTACATATGAGGCTAAAATAGCTGATTCAAAGGCTGAGGTATAAGAAATATTGTTCAACGATTACTGATTGTTCTCTGTGGGCCTATTTAGTGGTAAGAATTAATTTAATCTTTTATTGTCAGATTTCAGTAGTAATTCTATCTTATTTAACTCTGAATAAATATTTTTCATTTATATTACTCTGGAAGTTAATACCAGCTATTATTCTAGCTAATTATTCAGTTGTATTTTGATTGTAGTTATGTAGAAGAATTTTATCGAAAAGTCGCTTCTTAATTTATTGCTGTTGTTATTGCTGAATCTATTGTAGTTTTATTGATTGCCGATTTATTGTTTCCATCTGATTTATTGATGTATAATTACTTATTATTGCTAGTAAGATTTAAAGGAATCTTAATTTATTGAATTAAATTGTGCCAATTATTCTGTTTATATTAATCAACAAATTTTTCTTAAACATATTGCATATTTATTGCATCATTATCATAAAAAATATATTTTGAATTCTGGTTGCATCAATATTATATTAGTATTGTAGAAATACATTTGAATTTGGAAAATTAATTATAATTAAATTAATAATAAATCAAAATTGTGGCAGTTAAAGTTGGCCAATTTAAACGATCTAGGGCTCATTCGATAGAGAATTCAAAATTAGCAGGACTTTATTATTGGCGGTAAAAATTTTATCGCATCGCTGGAGTGAGTTAACTTGACTTTAATTAAACTCATCTAAATTCAATAAATTATATCTCCACATTAAAGTCAAGTTAACTCACTCCAGCGATGCGATAAAATAGTACCGCCAATAATAAAGTCCTGCTAATTTTGAATTCTCTATCGAATGAGCCCTAGATCGTTTAAATTGGCCACTTTAACTGCCACAATTTTGATTTATTATTAATTTAATTATAATTAATTTTCCAAATTCAAATGTATTTCTACAATATTGTATTAAGTTTTATTTAAATCTCCTCCATAAACTTCGATATCTTAAATATCTCTTGAAGCTTTATTTACAATATATTTCTCACCTTACATTGTAATCGTCACATCCAACAACAATCTAACTCCAAGAAAAAATAAATTACAAGTGAAAATATATTTATTATCCAATTTTTCCCAACATTTATGGTTGTCATCCTTTTTATTTGCTGCTGTTCTCTTAACTCCTCCATATCTTAAATCGATGATTAATTCCCAAACTACTTATATAATAATTATAATACAATGACCTTAACTATAAACTCTATAACTCTTTCATTCTTTTTTAATATAATAACCTTCTGACTTCTAGTTTAGCTTTAATTATGCAGTTATAAGCAAAAGAGCTTTGCAATTTAAGTAAGTTGTCTTATTTAAATTCTAATTTTTAATTTTTATTAATAAGCTCTAATAACCT
Source organism: Oxytricha trifallax (assembly GCA_000711775.1). Lineage (NCBI taxonomy): Eukaryota > Ciliophora > Spirotrichea > Sporadotrichida > Oxytrichidae > Oxytricha > Oxytricha trifallax. Next base: position 14,298 of record ARYC01000357.1, on the reverse strand, counting down.
CTATAGCTATATCAACACTGTTAAGAGGTTTCAATCACATCATTAAATATTTGATTTTATGAAAAAGAGATTGTATTAATACTAATAGTATGAATTGGATAGTTGCTTTGAAAAATAATTGTTTTAATTAAATAATTAAAATAAGTGGGTAAGGGAATTTTTTAAATAAAAGAAGCAAATGCTCATGGAGTTAAACAGGCTTTATTTGAAAGTAATAAATTGCAAAAATATGAATGTCGAACAAAGAAATAGTAATGTGCTTTCGACGGAGGATAAAGTCTTTTCCACTTTCGATATCACTTTGTAAAAGATATATATTTGTCTACTTTACCAAGAGCATGTCATTCTTAGACGGTTCTGCTTACTTACGAGTGATGATCAAGCGATGCATAACTATTGAGAAATTGCAGTGAACTTGGGATTAAAGTTTCCACCATCTCTATGATTGTAACATGATGGTAAGAAATGGATTTCTGGTTAAGGGAGACACAATCACAAGAGTTCACGAATTGTATACTTGACCTGATATGATCTCTTATGTTTGTAGCCTCAAAGCGCTTGCAGATATAGCTAGTTTTTCTTTGATTCAGATATTCGAACTAATTAATCAAAATGCGAATTGGCTTCTTTATGTCACACCTCTCAAGCAAATTACTATGCTCTAAAAGGAATATCAAACTCTAAGCCATTATGTTTACTAAAGAAAAAAAATAGAGGGCATCATTAACTTTGAGACTTTTAAGTTAATTCTGATGCACAAGAAACATAATAATATTAATATTTATCTCTGCATCAATTTTCGATACGAAGCAACAATAAAAAGACAAAAGGAAGACCAAGAAGCTCTACTACATCCACTGTTAATGGTTCTTGTGGTTAGACTACAATGAAAAAATGCAAGATTAAACTTCATTATAAATAAAAAATTATGTTACTTGTGTAGAATTCAGAACAATTGAATTTAGGTTTTCAAAGGGATTATCAGCGAGAATGAAATTTAGATTTTCTCATCAGAGTTCGTTTTTTTTGTCATTAGAGGGATATTTGGGGGGGGGGAAAGTTTCCTGCACTCGAAGAAGTTTCCTGCACTTTTTTTTATTTTATGTAAAAATTAATATAAATCATAAAATTAAAATTTTTATGACTTACTAATATTAATAGGAATTTTATACATTATATAGGTAGTTCAAAAATATAGTCTAGTTTTTTATAGGTATTGAAAGAACATAAAATTGAAATTTTGATAACAATTGGATACAATACTTGGAATTACTTTAAGAATGATAGGACAATATAATTGCTAAGATATAAAAACCAAAAAATATCAGATAAAATATGCAAAAAATTGGAATCTAAAAAGAAATATTGACTTATTGATTAATAAATTAAGTATAATTAAATCAATAAAATTCGTTCGGAAGTTGCATTGTAGTTGAAATAAAAATATTTTTTATAGAAAAAATATATTTTTTAAAAAAGTGCAGGAAACTTTCCTAAAATTTTATTTTTATCATAAACCGGTGCAGGAAACTTTCCCCCCCCCCGATATTTGTTTTTTGTCTCATCCAATTTCTTTAAAGTTATTTTTTATTTTGCTATTAAATTTACTCTATTTCCAATTCATACATTTATACACAATAAGTCTAAGTTTATTGCTATAATTTATATAATTTCATGCTTAATAATTATAATTATGGCAGTTAATAAGAAAAAATAAGGTTGACACTGCTACCAATTAAGTTAATAACGAAATCAAAACTTTTCAATTAAAATCAAATTAATAAAAACTATTGATAAATAAATTTAATTTTAATTACTATTAAATTGTTACTAATTGATATGTCAGCAAAATAAGTATCAGTAATAAAAATTGGTTGTATTCATTTGGAAGAGAACAAGCCACGCTTGCAAAACTGTTTTGTGAAATTAAGTTAAAATGATATTTATTTTAATTAATCATGGTTCAATGTCAAAACTCTCTTAGAGACATTGCTCTTGAACAATTGAAAATAGTCAATTATTGTCCGCAAAATTTGGATATAAATAATACTATGAAACTCTATTTATATAAATAAAAATAGATGTTGATCACTAATGTTTCGTAAAACCTAAACCAACTTTCTAATAAATATTTACTTGAATAATCTTTTAAAAAAATGCACAAATTTAATTAGACAACTTAAAATAATAGGATTCAGAAAAATATATTTTAAAATTATAAATTAAATAATATGATAAACACAAAGATGAAAATTATAAGGAATGTAATAATAAAAAGGTTGAGGATGAAGCAATTATAGCAACATTAAGAGGAATGAATGGCATTTATCGATGTCTCACATAAATGAAATCTCTAATTTACTAGAAACAACTCCTAAACACTTAATTTTTAATTCTAAGATAATACATTAATTTAAGTGAACAAAATAATCAAGTTTTGGATTTGATATTAGAATCTTGTTAAACTGTTAACGGATATCTAAATTACGACTAAAGTTAACAAAAGATAAATCCTTTTTATAAAAATTCCTATATCCAATATGAGATTACTCCTAAATTAATAAATTTGGGTTCCTTTAACATGAGGATTATAATGGCAAAATTTTAAATTATTTTTTAATATGAAAAATCCCATCTGTTCGAGGAACTCGAGATACGATCTCCTATAAAATAAAACATTTTTTAATTATTTATCTAAAATAATAGACCTATTACTTTCAAAAACATCCTAAGTATAATAATTCTAGTAATTTTGTCCTCGCATAACACTGTTATAAAATTAAAATTTTCATATCTTTAAAAATAAGCAAAGACATAGACGTTTAACCATTTAATCCTTACTCTTATATATTTCAATTACTCTTATAGAATAAAATTATCAAATTTTTGGCTTTATTTTTTAGAGTTTTGTTTAACCATTAACGTATATCAATGATTCTCTAAAGTTTACAAAAGATAAATATTTTTATTAGAAATCTCTACATCAATTTGAGGCATACATTAATCTTAAATGAAAAAAACTATCAAGTTTTTGACTTAGATACTTTGTTGATCTTTAATTATCTTCTGATATATTTATTCTTTGAAAGCAAGATCACTTTAAATTTCATAGATCTGAATTTTATTTTTTGGTACCTTTTATAGGGTTTAAATTTTAAACTTAAGTCTTTGCTTATATTTGCGGGTTATTATATATATCTTAAATCGCTTTTTCATGATAATATCCATTTTACATATCTCTATCTATTTGTGTAACTGTTTAAACTCTTATATTATATTATCTCATGATATAATCCAATAATTAATTTTTACTAAAAAACACCAATTGAACTTATATATAATTTTTTAATTTTACTCTTTTTATTAAAGCAGCATAAAAATCAAGCATAAAAGTAAATTAAGTAGCGTGATCTTATAGTCTTTTTTGTATATTATCATCATAAAATTTCTTTTTTATTTTTTTTAGATTTATACCCTTAATAATTAATAGCATTAATTTAATGATACTTAATCATCTATAGCATATCAAATTTAATCTATACAACTACATTTGTTTATTTAATATAGAGAAGATATAATATAATTGAACCACTGTGATTAAAGGGGCAATCAAATTAATATTTCATTCTATTCTTATAATATTTGTACAGAAGCATTAAATTTAAATAGAATAAAAAGACATTATCAAACTCCCGGACAACATGATGAGCCCCATTTATTCTTTTTCTATTATCAAATTTTTTGTTTATAAATTTAGCAATAAACAATAAAGTTATATGATGCCTTCCTTTTGTTACTATCTAAGAGAGTATACAGACTTATTAGACATATCAACTTCACCATAGCAATCGTCTGCAAAAAATGATAGATACTTATATGTAGCTTATCTTTTAATTAACTCTTCTCGCTTGATACATTTCTTATAAACGAGTCTATCTCAAATACATCTCTTAGTAATTATTTTTCTTTTTAGAATATATTTTATTTGTTCCTAATAGTTATTTATTAGTTTCAACAATAGCTTTATAAGAAAAAATATATATTTATATTCTGGTTGTAAAATACCCAAATGCTTCATATCTTTTTATCATTTAATAATATTATTTTGATAAAAGTAGATTTTCTTCCTCTTAGTTAACATGTAAAGCTATCGTAAATGATAGGCTAAACAAATGATTTATTCTTTCAGTTTTATCTAAAATTATTTGAAACTACAATTAAGATTTATCTTTTATCCTTCTCTATGATTAATCACTTTTTTCTTAAATTGTTTAATATAAATTTTGGGTTTATATATTCTATGTGGTGTGATTACTCATTATTCATAATATTTTACTATATAAAAATATCAATAATATTGTAAATCATCAAGTTTCTAAATATTTGAGCAAAATTATATCAAAGTCATTAAAATAATTGTGAATTTTAGAATTTATTTCAATTTAAATATATTTATCTAGTTATTTATAGGAATCCCGGAGGATTGTGGATTGATGGCTATCATAATTGCAAACAACTTAGCATTGGAGTTGAGGGAGATACTATATTCTAAATCTACTCAATAGACTGGTTGAATATGCAACGATGCTATCTAATGCTAAACTTTAAAGTTAGCTTCACAAAGAAGGAAATTGGGAAATCTGGGTTTATGATTAAAAAAGAAGACGCAGAGTTGAATCTAGAAAGAGGAGCGCTATGATATGGAGTAAAGCGAAGCAAGAAATGGGTGACTATCAAATGAACTTAAATCAGCTAGTAGGAGGAAACGGTCTATAGAAATGGCTGTCAGACAAGGTTAGAGCAAGAGTTTGAACGGCAATAAGAGGATACAGTCGGACTCCATGGACAATTAACTGAGCTGGGGTGCTGCTTATTCTGCGACGGATCGGAGCAACGACAGAACAAAGACGATCCAACGAAGAGAGGCTAAAGTTATAGAGAAAGAAGCGGATCTAACTAAAGAGGATGCCCAAAAGAAGCCTAGTAAGGCCATCAAGAAATATGAGACAGAATGTCAGAGTTAGGAAGATGGACATGGCGATGAGAATTGATAAAATCAGCGGTTAACCGCTTGAACAGGCAATTATTAATTTAAATTTCAGATCTCGCATATTACAATCTCTTGTATATTATTCGTTATTTTAATTTACATCATGTTATTTACTACTAATACTTCTATTATATAGTAATTGTGTTAAAATTATTTTGGTATTGATAAAGTGTATTAACCAAATAATCTAAATAAATTTGCTGAGAATTCTTTCTTTAATTTTTGGGCATTATGCTTTAATCGATATCTAATAGTGTACACTACTATTATCTATTTGAAAATCTTTTTTAATATGCTAAGGCCAATAACATATAAAACCCAAAGAGTATTTTTTTTCGAAAATTTGGGGTTAGAAGTAACTAAAATATAAGATGTTTGAATTTATTTTTCAACTTTTTTCAATTAATAGTTATAAGTTTAATAGCATATTACTCTATCACTAGTTTTTTTTAAAATTTTTTTTACCTTCTTGCTATATTTATGATTTGATTTAATTTTCCCTTCTATAATGATCAATTCAGTTATATTCTATTTGATGCCTTGGAATTTTATTTACTAATATCTTTACCAAAATCCTCTGAGTTTACTAGCTTTTCTACTATATACTAAATAAATCATATACTGTAATTTCTTTTAATGCTTGAGCTTTTATTATAAGAAATTTAGAAAATCTTAAAATAAATATTTCAGTTTCTTGAATTAACTATGAAGCAAATTCAACACATTCAACAATAATTTTAACAATATTAAGGCATATAACAGTATTACGGAACAGATAAATTGATAATCATAGATTAGGATTCTAGATTTAAATTTTTGGGTTCGATTCCTTGGAACTACATAATTTTAAAAGAAAATTAGTAAATATAAAAGAATAACATAATATTTATTTACTTTGAAATTTTAATTTGAGTATTTCATATCTTCTTTATCCTAACATATTTTCTCTATTTTATAATAAATTTAAACTGCTTTCCTCATTGTTATCCTTAATTTCGTATTAAATAATGAAACATAACTATTTTTCTTAGGTTTATCGAAAAATTTTATTGATAATTTCGTCTTAATTTCTGTCATTTTGCCATAATTAAACAGTATTTTATTTTGTTATCCCATTACCTATAACTTTTAATTTAAATCAATCTATTTTTTTAATTTCCTCCAAAATTGTCTAGTAAACTATTATATTTTATTTTATTTATAATCTGCTATTGTTTTTAATGCAGTTAATTATAAGTAAACATAGGTAGTTAATCGTTTTAATTTCATTTCGAAATCATCAAGTAAATTTATTAATTATTACTTTGATTTACTAACATAGTTTTATTGCCCCTTAAACACATATTTTTTTTAATTCAATTAAGAAATAATTTTAATTTTAATTAATCGATAATTAGGATTAATTCTTTGTTTTCTTCTGCTTGATTAATAAAAAGTTATCTTAGGTTGTTTTAATTCAACAACATCGTTTAATGCTTTTCTGTTGTTGTAACTACTGTTTAATAGCTGATTTCCTTTAATTTATTACCTACTTTTCCTATTTTTTCAATTCTCCATATATATTTATATACATCTGCTACATCTATAATCTCTTAATCTGACATATTTTTATGCATATTTAATACATCCTAATTAATTCTTTGTTCATATCATACAATAATATTTTTGTGGTAAATCATATAAGTTAGAATAATGTAATTAAGCTGTTTCATTTACATGATCTACTATTAGCCACCAAATATCTTGCTTAATAATAACTAATATTATTATTATTTTTATTTTTATAATCAATATTAACTACATCTATGTCTATTATTTTATAATTTTTTTTTAAATAATTGTAAAGTATAAGTATACTTTATACTTCTTAAAGTATACTACGTTCATATACATAAGCCAAATTTATTATATTTATTTGAGAAAGTTTTGATATATTTTAATTTAAATTATTCACATTTTTTTGAATTTTTCTCTTCTAACACTGTGCATTATTATACTAATAGCTTTAAAAATATTTAAATATTTCAAATAAATCTTTAAATGGATCAGTGACCAGGCAGCGAGGGTGCGGCCACCTCGCCAACTAGCTGGAGGAGCCTTGTTCGAACCCCACCACCCGCCAACGGTTGTCACCGGCGAAGGATCTCTTGCCTCCAGCTTGGTTATCATTACATATGCATGCCTGGTCACTGATCAGGCTCTTCAGTCAATGGTCACCTATAAACAGCAGTAATGGAGAGCACTTACCTCAATATAAAGGCTGTTAAACTCATCGAAGAGCTCCTTGCACAAGAAAGAAAAATGTTCAATATGATTGTCATGCTAAACTTACTAACTCCATTTCTCAAATTAAAAGTGATTTCTTTACAAATTAACTAATGACCTACCCTGAGTTATTTACTACTACTAAATTTTCAAATGAATTAAATAAATTAAATGAAGATCATAATATAAAATCATTTTGTATTTTCTTATATATTTTAATTTTATCCCATGCGTATGTTTATATCCCTTCTAATAATTAATTAGCTTTAATATAAAATAATTCTAAGATGATTTATCCAATAATATAATTATAATGCAAAATTTTTCCACAAACAAATATCCCCATAAGTAGTCCAGTAAATATAGAAAGTAATTTTTGCACTGATTTATCTGAAAATTTTCTCTAATTTCAAGATCTTTGGTTTATTCATTTGTTTTGCTCCAAAAAAATCTTCTAGATCTTCGTTATTAATAAATCATCTTCAATTATTATGCGATGTTTTCAGACTAATCTGATTATATTGATTATCTTGACTTATTCATACTGGTATGTTGGGAGGTATATCCCAACCAATGTTGGCATCTCGAAAATCAAAACTGTAAAGGCACTCGATTTTTACGAAGTAAGTCCCAGATTTGAGAGCCTCCTCACAATTCGTCAGGCAAGTTCTTTAGGAAACATACCAATAAAATTAGCCGACTTTTGATCGCCTATGTCGTGTTAAAACTAAATTATAAACAACTATCCTTGTAATTTTGTGTTTTGGGTCGAGTATAGTGTAGGAGTCAAGAGAATGACCTCTCGAATCTCAGATTAGACTATATTTACTGTAATAAGTGAGGTAAATACTTTAAATAAGAAAACTTTTGCAAAGTGTACCTCAGGGTTTTCTCCTCAGCAAGTCATATACAATTAGTCTTTGCTGAAAAGGTATTTTACAGGAAGTACAAGAATCATCAAGAAAGTCTACAATGTCATTGAAACAGAAAAAAATACACATTAAGTAGCATACAAGATTATGAAAATTTTTTACAAAAATAAAAGCAATGTAGAAATTAGATATACAAGGTTGCATGTTTTTAATTATTTCTATGATCAATTATTTATCTACTTTAGCTCATTTCCAAATGAAGTCTATCATGGTCAAACACTGTGGTCTTTTCCATAAACTTCCAAATTCAGCTTGCATGTACATATCTTTTGCACAAAGCTATAAGTTAAGTCTAGCTTTATCGAATGCATTTCTAAAGGAGCTATCACCACATTCTCGGCTCTATGTTAGGGCATGTTTTCTTTGGTAATGACTTTTTTTTGCGATAATAAACTTTTGAAAAACAACGTGAATTTATAGAAGCCCCGTCAGAAATTTATTTTACCAACCGTTGTAAGCTTCAACCACATGCTCTCCAACCCCATCGTGTACGTATTTTTTTATGATTTGCTGTGCCAAATGTCTAAGTGCTCTTCATTGTGAGGTACATTGAAAGTTTACATGTCTGCTCTTTTAGGTAGGTTTCTTAACCTTCAAGAATCTCATCATGTTAAAAGATCTGGTGAAAGATAGTTCCCTCTCTACAAAAGGTATAATTACAGAAGCTTGCAATTAAATCTGAGGATGTCATCAAATGCTTTTTTATATGTGCTTGTATTTAAGCTCCTTAAGGTCATGTCATCTGACATCATCTCTCTTCATCTTAGCAATAAATTAAATAATTTGAAATTAGCTTACAAATTTGAACATCATTTCTGATTAGTTATTTTGAATCCTGAGGAGATTCATGAGTCTCTTATTGAAATTCGTGAATTATTGACACCAACAATATTGATCAGAATTTAATTTGATAAAGTGAATATCAAATTTGGGAAAGTAAATGAAGAAATATTTGTGTTATACTATTTCATAGAAATTGGAAAAGATAAATTATGAGTAAAATCTCACTTTTCCACAAAAAATGAGTAATTTCTCATTATACTTAAAATTTACTTGGAAATATTTCTTATAGCTATTTTAAGGTATGTTTATTGGTTGTCATGCTGGTTAAGTTTGAAAAATTTAATAAAATTGTGCATGAAATTAATATATTCTTGAAGACTCCTTAACTTGAAGTGTATGCAAATTAATTGTTGATTATTTTACTATAAATATTTAAACTTTGTATCTTCCCAATACAGCTGAGAATCAGTGATATGGTACTATAGTTACCTATTATTGAGAAGAAGGATCCTGCTCTTAATAGAAAGATTTGTGCTTATCTAACATTTAAAGTCATAAGGTGCTGCGTTGGAATTATTTAGGGAGGGATTCATCTCTAGTGAGCTTGACTCATTTGCCATCCTTTGGTCGCAGTTGTTGATGGAAAAAGTATTCTCAAACCTGATACTGTGATACCCCACGCATTGTTAATATAGTTTTGTAGCTTGTCAAGATTTTGCTTTTTTTAAATTATGGAGTAGAGCCATACCTGAGGATTTCACCATAGGTCCATAATCTATATCACATGTTTTAATGCTAGTTTTACATTATTTAAACTTACAAGCTTGTATATTTCTAATTATTAATAAACGCATTATGCTTAAAAATTTAATGATTGTTCGACATTTTCCCTTGCAAACTACAAGTAATGACTATTAGCATGAGTCAGATGCCAAGCTTCTTCTCAGTATCCGGACAACTCTCTTTGGGAGAGTTGATGCAGATGTCGAAAATCTAATAGTGAGACTATATGCCTGACATTAGCCCCAATATTAATTTCCATAAAGCTTTAAAATAAGTAGATAATTTATTCTTTTCTATCAGAAGTAATTGTTATCTGGCCCTTTGCTATTTATATAATATCAATCAGAAATCATCTATCGACTATATATCTTATTAAATTTTAAATAGGAATCAATTCATCTATTTATATGACATTAGCTATAGTGCATGTTTTATTATTCATACTTAAAAACAAAATAAAATTTATTTCAAAAGTTTTATGGTAAAATATTGTTTTTTATTGTTATTTTTTAATAATAATAATAATAGCTTGATAATAACATATATATAAAAGTATATGGAAATTTGGGTGAAAGAAAAATAAATACAAGAATATTTTATTATATTTAATAAAACAAACATTAAAAATTGATTAAATGTATTATATGACTCATGTATCATTTATTATACAATTTTTAAGTTCTTTTTATTTAATTAGTCTATCTTTGTATTTATAATTATCTTTTAGATCCATTTCTTGACTTTATATTTCATGTTTGTATTTAATTAATTTAGTATGTTCGAATTCGCTACATTGGACTTAAATATTCAGTGGAAGTATTATTTTTTGAATATTTCTACACACTCATCTTCTTTGCTATGTAACAGTTTATTGAGCTTAAGCTTGATTGAGTGATCAAGGAATTTATGGCAAAGTTACATTAGGTAAAGGTGCTTCTACTATAACATGTACTAATGAGGCCCGTCTATGATTTTGAGGAGATCTGTGGAGATCAAATTACCAATCGCTATCTTTAAGCTATTGTTAGTGTTTGTCATCTTCCGCGGTGGATTTTATTAAAGTCTTCAGATCCACTCAACTTGTCATTCATGTCCTTTTATGAATTTTTGGTATTTGATAAACATGTTTTACAAACGAAGTGAGGGGTAAAATATGAAGTGAGGAGCAACCAGGGGTAGTATTCAAATCTTAGTTGAAAAATAAAGGGAGGAGGAATGTCCGACTTAGACAAGTATCCAGAAATAATGAAGCATATTTATTATTTTACCTAATCTAATTGCATATCCCATGACTTAATTGTATATTTCTTAATCTTTGAAGATTGATTTAATGACAATTTCCCTTTGTGTTCGCTGTGTTGTCTGCATATCTAAAGCAGCTTTCCACTTTATGCTGGTTTTATTTCAGATGAGTTTCAGAGGAGAAGTCTCTGCGATTTACTGATTGTACTATAAGACTTCCACTGATGATTGAGAGCTTTTTATGGAAGCTGAAATTGATTCATGAGCCTCTTAATTTCTTACTCAAATTCACCGATATCTCACCCAATGCTGTTGCTTTCACTTTCTGGTAGTATAAAGTTTACCAAAGATTTTTCGTAGAAAGTAGACTAAAAGCTCATGCGGTTAGGATGTAAACAGATTCATGCTCTCAGCCAGCAGTGAACACTCAAACTTCCATAACTAATGGTCTTTTAGGCTTTGAGTGAAAGCGATTAGTATTAAGCTATAAATTTAGTTGCTACATTAGCGCTTCAACTAAAAATGAACCTAGTAGGTTTTGAGAAAGAGTAATGACAACCACAATGAATGTCAAAAGCGCGTAAGTATGGAGATATTGGCAGAGAAGATAAAACAAGTATTTGACGATACAAAACAAAGAGTGCTTTTGAGTAAACTTGCGGTATTAATGCAAGCAATAGAATCAGTATAAGTCGGAAATACTATTATTCTGCTTTGATCTTCATTCCATTTACTGCTCCCTTTTGTGTACATACTTAACCAATTCTAAGTATTTTACTGAAATAAAATGGTGTCATGTATTGTCCACTCTTAAATTCCCAGATAGGAGTGGATTAATACTTTAGAGCACTCACCCATTAAGGACAGTAAAGTAAGTATTATTATTTAATATTTTTAAAGTAGTAATTTTATTAATCACATAATTATTTAACTTTGTTGCTCTTTATAAAAATCATGCTAAAAAAATCCTAATTTAGATAATCGTTTCTAATAAGTTTAATTTTATTACTGGCTATATAGAATTAAAAGCTATTTAATAATTATAATAGAAGATTGGTTTTGTATTTCATTTTCTTTTTACTCAATTTTTCACATACTTTTATATAGTTGTAGTTATATCTAACTACCTTATAATGCAAATCTTCTTACATTATTCTTCAAATGAGCTATATTTATATGGATACTTCTCTCTCTGATGAATTTCTTCATTGTCTCTGGTATATATGTATATATTATTTTAATAAACTTCTTCTAATATTTTATTTAAGAATTGAGCTGTTTCTAGTAGTAATATATCTTTCTTCTTGCTATAATAAATGATCGTTTAATAACATCATAAAACGTTATATAGATTATCTTTTAGAATTAATTCTAGATCTTAAGTTTCTTAGATCTCCCCTTAGTTTTATAATATTGTTAATGGTTTAGACATGTCATTATACATATTCTTCTATATATATATATTGAAATTAATTATTATCAATCATTCATTTATGATTTATGTTGTTTAATCTAAAATGACACAGCAGTACAGATATAAGGAAGTTATGAACTTAATATTACTTAACATTTATCGTGAGAATTTAATTATTATGGAATTCAATTTACATTGTTAATCTTAAACCTTGATATCTCTATTTCTTTTAAACCAATTAAATTAGTTTGGGGCAGCCTTATCACGGTCAAGAGCTTCCTATATATTAACTCGATATCATTTAATTATTTCGACTGTAACTAATTCTAATAAATAACTTGCTCTATCTCTATTTACGATTGATGGAGTGTTCAGCTTATAAATTACAATGCACACTAATAAATTATAATTATAACTTATAAGAATTGTTTTAATTTACCTTTTATTTAAATCAATTCTGTATTTAATCAAAACCCCAAAACCCCTTAATGAGGTTTATAAGTGCTTTGATTTGTAGGGAATTTGTTAGGGGTTGGGGTTATTAATTAAATGCGAGACAAAAATTACAAGCTTTTGGGGTCTATTTATGATGAAGAGTATATAGATTTAGTGTTTAAACTGCGTTATGGATGTGATATGTTTAGTGAATAACTTAAACCAGTACTGAACTATAAGTCTATTGCACTGCTCTTAAAGTGTAGTCCCTCAACTGTTCGTTTTCACTGCTTGAAAGCTGTGTAATTAAAGCAATAATAGCTGAATTCTTAGCCTAAGAGGAAGTCTAAGTTTCTATAGAAGCATATTGACTATCTTATTAATGAAAAAACTTTGAAGTATTGGGCTCACTTCTCTCTCGACTAACGAGCTATTATGTTTCATCGCCAGTTCCCTGAGTTGAAGATCTCTGCATAATCTGTTGCAAACATTTATAAACGAAACGGTATCTCTTACAAAGGTGTAAATCGTATCAAGAGAGTAATTGATTTCACTCTGCCATTTTACAACAACAACTTAAATTATATTTATAATTAAATGCAGAGAGCCTAATAGAATAATATTAAGTTTATTCATGCTGACGAGGCTGTGTTTACATTCAACACTTTCATCTAGAAGTCTTGGTATAAGAGGCATAGCAACATAGAAGTATATGACTAGAAAGTCAAGGTATAAACAATGGCTATTCTTGGAGGAATTAGCGAGGATACTGGTTTAGAAACTTATCTTATTCATCCTCGCTCTATTAAGACAGAGTAGTTTATAAATTCTTAGAGCAGCTGAGAGAGAAGTACCCTGAATAAGAGATTATACTATTCGTTGATAATCTTTCTGTTCATAATACCAACGAAACAAGGAAGAGTTATGAACAACTTAGAATAACGCCAGTGTTCAACGTACCTTACAGTCCATAGTTTAATGGAATGAGTTCTACTGGGAATATTAAAAGGTCATTACAAGAAACTGCTGCTATATCACTTGATGCATGACATACCTATCGAAACAGTAGACTTTATTAAAAGCTCAGCGAAGAGAGTAGATAATTTGTTGGCTTAAAAGTGTGTTAAAGAAGGGAGAGTGAATGTATATAAATAAGTTTTGTAGTTAAGTTAATGAATATATAAGTCACATTTAAAATTCTTTAGAGGGAGCTGGCTTCTCTTTCTTTTCTTCTACTTCTTGCTTCCCTCCACCTAAGTTTCTTCGCTTACTGCCAGCTCCAGCATCTATGTTCATTGACTCTGGTGGCTGAATATTTGAATAAAGTCTCTTGCTTACTTTATACTTTGTCTGCGACTTTCGCTCTCTGTGAAGCTTGCTCTATTCCTTCATCA